>BQNB010073433.1:4069-32118 GCA_026074375.1 Tanacetum coccineum
ATATATATTTCGTAGCCTTTGTTTCAATGTTCGGTTGCTATCGTATTATTTTACTCTGGATCTGATTTGTTTCATCTCCACTGAATTCGTGCCCTATTTATATGTAAAACCCTAGTATTTTAAAACCTGATTATGTGTTAGAAGTGGCTAATGGTAAAAAGGTAGAAACTGAAAGGATTATCCATTGGTGAAAACTAAAACTAGGAGATTCCTTGTTCACTATAGACACGATACCTTTTAGTCATGGAAGTTTTGATGTTATTGGGGTTGTGGATTGGTTGTCTAGCCATAAGGCTGAGATAGTTTTCATGAGAAGATGGTTAAGATACCATTGGCAAATGATAAGGTACTCTTAGAGCGAACCAAAGAGAGTTCAAAATCAATGAAGGGTACAAAATTGGACGAACCAAAGTTAGGCAACATATCAATTATACGATATTTCTCCAAGTGTTTCTTGAGGATTTATCAGGATTTCCACCTCAACGACAAGTAGGATTCCGCATAGACTTAGTTCCTAGAGCGACGCCGGTTACAAAAATCTCCGTATCAACTAGCACCATCGAAAATGCAAGAGTTGTCAAAACAACTTTAGTAGTTGCAAGATAAGGGATTTATTCGGCCAAGTCATTCTCCGTGGGGAGCACCAGTGTTGCTTGTTAAGAAGAAGTACGGTTCATTGCGAACGTACATAGACTATCGAGAGTTGGGTAAGCTGGCCACCAAGAATCTCCCTATGATCGATGACTTATTTAACCCATTACAAGTCTCGCGTTATTTCTCTAAGATAGATATTCGTTCTGGTTACCATCAGTTAAGAGTACATGGAGAAGATATTCCCAAGACGGAATTTAAGACGCAATAGGGACACTTTGAGTTTACGGTTATGCCTTTTAGGTTAACCAATGCACCAGCGATTTTCATGGACTTGATGAACCGGGTGTGCAAGCCGTATTTAGACAAGTTTTTCATTGTGTTTATCGATGATATCTTGATCTACTCGAAGTCTAAGGTGGATCACGAGGTTCATTTGAAGTTGGTGTTGGAGATGCTGAAGAAGGAGAAGTTGTTTGCAAGTTTGCCAAGTATGAATTCTGGTTACAAGAAGTACGTTTTCTCAGACACGTGTTTAACATCAATGATATTACATGGATTCTAGTAAGATAGAAGCAATGAAGAATTAAAAAGTACCTAAGACGCCATCTGAGATACGATCATTTTTAGGATTGGTAGGTTACTATCGATGTTCATCGTGAATTTTTCTAAGATTTCTAAACCCCTTATGGCACTGCCGCAGAAGAATCAGAAATATGAGCAGGGCGCGAAACAAAAAGAGGCTTTTCAGACTTTGAAGGACAATTTGTGTAATGCACCAATATTGTCATTGCCTGATGGACCAGAAGACTTTGTAGTTTACTGTGACGCGTTAAATCAAGGATTAGGTTGTGTACTCATGCAAAAAGGCAAGGTAATTGCCTATGCATCATGACAATTGAAGATCCATGAGAAGAATTATACAATACACGACCTTGAATTGGGAGCAGTAGTGTTTACTCTCAAGACTTGGAGGCATTACTTATACGGAACGAAGAGTGTCATCTATACGGATCATAAGAGTCTTTAACACATATTCGATCAGAAGGAGTTAAATAGGCGCCAACAAAATGGATTAAATTATTTAGTGATTTTGACAGTGAGATTCGTTACCATCCGAGAAAGGCGAATGTAGTGGCTGATACATTAAGTAGAAAGGAGAGAGTGAAACCAAGACGAGTACGCGCAACGTCCGTGACTATTAGTCAAGTGTGAAGGACAAGATGTTGGCTGCTCCAGGTAAGGCGTCCAAGGTAGAGAATGCGACAGCAGAAATGCTGCGTGGCCTGAACCAACAAATAGAAAGGAAGGAAGATGGAGGTATGTATTTTATATGGGTTTCAATAAAAGGTGATGTAAGGACATTAATTATAGACGAGGCTCATGCATCGAGGTACTAGGTACATCCGGGAGCGGATAAGACGTACTATGACCTTAGAGATATGTATGGTGGCCGTGTATGAAGAAGGATATTGCTACCTATGTTAATAATTGTCTGACTTGTTTAAAGGTGAAGGCTGAAATATCAAAGACCTTCAGGTTTATTGCAACAGCTAGAGATACCTGAGTGGAAATAGGATAGAATAACTATGGACTTTATTACAAGGTTGTCGAGATAAAGTGGTGGGTGTGATACGAATTAGGTAATAGTCGATAGACTGACTAAATTAGCCTATTTTCTGGCAATACGATAAGATTACAAGATGGAGAAGTTAGCAAGGCTTTATATTGATGAGATAGTAGCAGGGCATGGAGTGCCCGTGTCAATCATCTCAGATCGTGATGGAAGATTTACTTCAAGGGTTCTGGCAAATATTATAAAAAGCCTTAGGGACACGATTAGATATGAGTACGGCTTATCATCCTCAGACGGATGGATAAAGTGAGCGTACAATTCAGACATTAGAGAATATGTTAAGAGCATGAGTGATTGACTTTGGTTGCAGTTGGGATGTTCACCTACCGTTAGTTGAATTTTCTTTAAATAATAGTTATCATTCGAGTATTTGATGTGCTCCGTTTGAGGCACTGTATGGAAGGAAATGTGTAGGCCACATGTTCTTTGGGCTGAAATGGGAAGAAATTCGGTCGATTGACCAGAATTGGTACAAAGACGAAAGCAAATAAGGTGATAATGAATAAAAACAAGATCAAGCGGCTAGATGATTGCCAAAACCTATAAAGGCAATATGCGTAAACATTTATAGTTGAAGTTGGTGATAAAGTGATGTTGGAAGTGTCGTCTTGGAAAGATGTAGTGAATTTGGGAAAGAAAGAATGTTAGCACCAATATATGTGGGACCATTTGAGATCATTAAAGGGATCTGTCCTATGGCCTATTGATTAAGATTGTCTTAATAATTTAGTAGTATAGTAGATGTTTTTCAAATTAAATAAGTATTTAGCGAATACAAATTTTGCATGTGCCATTTAGAAGAAATTAAGGTAACAAAACTCTTCATTTTGTTAGAAGAAAACCCGTTAGATATCCAATCGTGAGGTTAAAAGTTTGAAGCGTAGTAGGATTCCATAGTTAAGTCCATTGGAACTCGAAGCGAGGTCATGAGGATTTCATAAAAACTAAGTATCCACATTTGCTCGTTGAGCAAGCTATCGTTGGAAGTACTAAGTAAAGTTGGACACATAGGGTTACTGGCAGACTTTAGTGCTTGAGGAACCCATAGAAATTATGGATCGTGAGGTTAAGAGTTTGAGACGTAGTAAGATTCCAATTGTTATGGTTCGTTGGAATTCAAAACGTGGCCCTGAGTTCACGTGGGAACGTGAGGACCATATGAAAGCTAGGTATCCCCTGTTATTTATTGATTGTGTTGTCGAACCTGCTAGTTAAATCTCAGGACGAGATTTCCTTAAGGAGGGGATACTGTGACAATTGTGCCTTGAGCAGGTTAGTCAAACCGTTAGTATTGATTTAAATATCATTATGTGCTATAATAATTATGTGTTTATGTGAGCTTATGTGAGTTTGGTTATCAATCCATGGAGCATGATCGTCTCATTGTGATTGAATTTATGGTTGTTATGGGTATTTCATTTTGTTCACATTTTAGTGGCAATGGAAATGATAGTATAATTTTATGTTCGTACGTATTATTTTGTGTAAGTATTATGTATGTACGTATTTAAGTATTAATGATTTGTAAGAGTAAGATTTAGGTCTAGTAATTTAGTTAGTTAGATTTTAGTATTATTAAGTTAGGAAAATAAAATATGAAATGAATTTATTTTATAGTCATTTAAAACTAGTTTTAAATATAAAAGGTTTTTATAAAAATAACAAACTTAGAAAGTAATTATGTGAATAATAATAATTAAAAAAAAATATGTATGTGTTTGGCCGATCGGTTATAGGGAGAAAAAGGGAGAAAGGAAACTTTAAAAAAAGCTTTTCCAAAAAAAAACCTTTTCGAAAAAAGCTTTTCAAAAATAGCTTTTCAAAAAAAAACTACGATAGGTATCGAGTCATCAAATTGCGCGGTGGCGGGTTTCATTGCTTGTGGGTTTCGTTGCTTGTTGATCTTGCTTATGTGTTTGCTCGAAGGGATTTGTTTCTCATGTTGCTTGAATTTTGCTCGTGACGATGATGTTTCCGTGTCTACGATTCGTTGCTTGACGATGATGTTTTCGTGTCTACGATTTGTTGCTTGAGTTTTAATTTTAGTCTAAGTGGGATTCTATTCAGGTAATTATCCAAACCTTTTTGTAAACACTATAAATACAAAACCCTTCTTCTTTTTTGTGTTTTGGCCGGTCGAACTCAAGCAGAGATAAAAAAGATTTTTTTATCAAGATTCAAGTTGGTGATTTGTGTAATCAAATCAAGGTTTTTAGGTAAGTTCTTAAACTCTTTTCAATTAATCTTCTTTTTAAAATTAATGTAACAATAAATTGATGGAATTAGGGTTTTCATATTCTATGTAAATTAATGATGTTAGACTAATTAGAAGTGATTAAGGATGAATTATAAGCGTTTTGGTGTAATCAGTTAGGTCTAGAACGCGTTAGAATAGGAATTAGGTTTGAACAGAATTTTAGGTCATGTTATTCGAATGATATCTCAATGATGGTAACGTGATTTTTGATGAGGCTTATATCCATTGATAAGTTCAGAGAGTCTAGTTTTCAAAAAGTCCGGCCGCGACCAATATCAAGGTAGGGAAGTGGTTCTAATGATTTTCGCAAGAAAAGTTTTCAAAACAGTAAATTCGGGTCAGATTTGGGTTTGATTTCGAGGAGTAAAACCCCTACTTAAAATTCAAATTAGGGTTAGCCAAAAATCAGAGGTCATATTTTAGGTGTCTATTAACTCCAGTTCGAAGGTCTAGCGCTAAAACATTTTCTAAGTATTTTTTTTAAGACGTCAAACTTTTTGGTGTTGCATTCTGATCCGAATTCTGAGTAACCTTGTAATGGGTTGAATTTTTTAAAATAGTTCCACTTAGTATTTTTTTTAAATACAGTAGCTCACAACTCATTGGCGAGACAATGGATGTAAGGAGAACCACCAACTAGTGATATTTAGTATTTTATTTGTGGTCATAAAGTGACTACAAATTTTTGCCGTAAATAAAAAATTGGAAGTTAAAGATTAAGGTTATATAGGGTATGAAACAGTTTGGAAAGATGTAGTTAAAAGGATTCTAAACTTAAGTATAAAGGTTTAGAGTCCATCATTACGATTGTTACATGCTTGGGACATTTAGGCATAAGTGTGTAACTGGTGTTTTTGTTGTGTTTAGTTGTTTTTATAAGAATTCTGTCAAGTTAGTGAGCTTCAGCGTGGTTTCATAGCCTTTTACTATGTTTTCTTGGGATGGAAATGATGCAAAATATGTTTTGAAATGTTTTAATTGTTGTGATTATGTGGTTTAATTTATGCATGGACTTTTATGTAGCTATTATATGTTATGTGCTAAATGTTATGCGTTGTTGAAGCGGGGTTAACGTTCCTACCCAATGTTGTGTGCTTTGGATCGGGGGTAACGTTCCTACCCATTACTGTGAGATATGCTTTGTGGCTTGGATCGGGGGACACGTTTTGTCCTAGTTATGGTTGTTTTGTACGTATGCATGTTAGCCTGTATAATAGTTAGCCTAACTGTCCTGCCATAAACTGTTTTTATTAATCACAGTAATTGTATTAAAGCTTGAATTGTGTGTCGTAAACCTATGACTCTCACCAACTGTTGTGTTGACGTTTTTTAAGCATCATTTTTAGGTGAGCATATTGAGGGTTTTGAAGCTAAAATTGGCTAGAGAGACCTTAGGATTGCAAATGGGGTTTATCTACTGATTTTCTTTTCGTACTTGTTTTATGGATTTTCCTTGAATGCTGTTTGATTTCTTAGGTTTGAGAGTCATGTTATGTCTTTGTATTAATGAGACCCTTTTTCATTAATGCAAGACTCTTTTGTGTTAAGGTATTGTCATGACACTTTGTGTCCATTTATGTTTTGTTTTGTGCATGTAGTTTTCTCTATTGTTGACACCATTGTGTTGTGATGATACTCATGAAGTTACGCCTCGTGTTTCTGCCTTGGCGGGGTGTGACAGATAGTATATAAGTTAACGTAAAGTAGTGATACATATGTTTATGACTTAACCGTGGTGATAAATGTGTTTATAACCTGTGTCTATCTACTAAGATCATAGTCACTAATTGCATAAATGTTATAGGGTGTGTTTTACTCGATTGGGATGATGCGGAAAATAGAAGGATGGTAGAGAGCGATCCTCGCTCGCCTTAGCAAACTCTTCGACATTATGGTACACCAAAAGCACAAAGATCAGCTTAGCTTTCGTGTACATTGGATTCGAGTCATGGTGATGCCATTTACAGGTAAATTTCTCACTTTGCATACGTTTTCTTTTGATAGGTAAACACCATAGGAAAACAAATGAGATGAATATTCTAGAAATTTTGATTTGCAGAAGGGTATTGTTAGAGTAATATAAGTGAGTGTTAGCTTCTTCACGCAAGTGTAATTAAGTGAGTGGTTAGCTTCTATTACGCAAAGTAAGATGATGGAACATGCCTTTGCTTCCGCTTAATCTTCCCATAGCGTAAGAGTAGGTCTACACCTTAGCTACATTACATATTCAATGCACTAATTGCCCTTTGGGCGCCGTCTTGATGTTCTATTTTTGCAACAGGTGCCAACATCAACCAGCGGCAATAGGCCTGCAATTCGTGTAAACGTGTTCAACCCATAAATTGTAAGACTGAAGGTAAATTCGAATATAGCTGTATTTTCTTATTGCCGCTATGTAGCCAACATTGTATTAGGTGATGAAATGGTGTTTCAGGGTCTCAAATTAAACCACACAATGAAAGTGAAGGATCATGAAGAGGACAAGAAACGACACATAATGAAGCTGAGATTGTCCAGGTAACAAATACAACTTTTCCCATTATTGCATTACGTTTTATTATAAGTTTTAGGACAATAGTCTTTACTAACAATCAACTTAAGGTTTATTTTGAAGATCATAAATGTATAAATTAAAAAAAACATGATTCTAATGGGTGGTTGGAATTTGTTTAAATTTTTTTATAGTAATTGACTTCAACAAAAAATAAACCTTTCTGTTTTTTATTTTAGTAGTTGACTTCAAGAACCAGGTGGGAAGTTTACAACCTTAAGCAATGAAAAAGGTTTTTAAATTGTTATTTGGGGACCCATTAAGCCCATTTGTTTTAAAGCTGCCGAGAATGATCAATGGTAAAATGAGCAACATTTCTTACATGAGATAAGGAGATAGAGGACATCTAGACGGAATGTAAGCATGCAATCAACCATAAGGCATTTTGACCATTTAGTTACAAACAAGTCAGTTTAAGGTATGCTTATACTAACAGTACAAATTCGAATGAAAGAAGTTTACGTATAAAGAAAATGTGTCACATAGGCAAATAGAACCAATACTGTAATAATCTATTTAAGAAAAGATGTATCTATAAAATTTCCAAACGAGGTTAGAAATTGTTTCGAGACAATCTGTCCTTGGTTGTTTGAAGCTTACCCGACACGACCATATATCTGGATTTGCACAATTGTCATTAGTCATGGAACTCATACGATAGTGAGCACCGGTATTTTGGGTTTACGCACTCAAATGTTTCATATTGTATGATACTTTATAAGTGAATTCATTATTTAGAATCATTTTTGTAGCCATGTTATCGTGTAGTTATGGTTATCACTTTCTTTCTGTTATCGTGTAGTTGATAACATCAAATATTTGATACTTTTTAGTGTCAATTTCCCCACGAAAATACTTGCAACTGTCTTATAAATACTTGAATTTGATACATTTACGGTTATTTAATTGTTTTCAGGTAAAATGCAAGTATGTGACAAGAAACACAGTAAATGGACTATAAAATGAAGATTATACGAATTCTTACGAGACGTTACGGTGTAACCCCTACGATAGTGTTACGCCGTAACATAATTCAAGCAAGACACATCAGCCTACAACATTACGACGTAACCATACTAAAGGTTTATGCCGTAACAGTGTTATTATGGAAGGATGACTCATCCGAGTCAGCATTACAGCGTAACGTGCCTTGTTGATTACGCCGTAACATATTTAAGCTTGTAATATAGAAATGATGTGTTAGCACTTTACGGCGTAACTCCTCATATGATTACGCCGTAAAATATTCGAAATCTATAAATAGAGGCCTTATTCAGACACTTCGACATCAACCATTCTACATCAGTTCCAAGGGGCGAACAAGGCCTCCATAGCTAGAAGAATTTCACCAAAAGTACAAGGAAGATCACACTTATCTTACTTTTGTATTTAATCGTTCATAAACCACTTCTGTAAGAATTATGAGTTTTCAATTCATGATTACCTTTATTAATTCTTCTTGTGTTGTTGCTATGAGAGGCTAAGCACTTTAAGTGTTGGCCTAGTCATGAATTTACTATCGTTATAATGTTTGTTTCCTGTTAGATTATGGTTTCATTGGATATCCTTTGACTATCGTGTACCCCTGGGTTTTGGTAGTATTACGGGTGGTTTAGATCATGTTAATCCTGTTATTAGATTACCAATTGAATGTGGGATTAGCAGGGTACTAGGGTAGGTTTGGAACCCTATCCCTAGTGTAGGAACTAACCAGGTTACCACCTCTATCACTTAATATACTTAAAAAGCACAGGAACTCTTTCAGAGAGGGTTAATAATCTGTATAGGTTATTAGACTAGTTCTTTGGATAGTTGGGATTAATCACTATGACCTGGTTGCCCTACCTTCGTGACTCTCGGGGGATTCGGGATCGCATGAATTATATGACAGACTAAATATATCTATTCAGGTCTGTCGACTTTAGAAGCCACTAATGAAACCATGGTGTAACATTGCACATGAAAACGTAGTTATAAGGGTAGTAATGAAATGGCTAGGCTAACATGCCTTTCTCCCTGATATCTTCTATTACTTTTACTTTTTGCATATTTACTTTCTTGTTAATCTCAAAATCAATCTTAAAACCATTCTCAAAATGTAACACATTTAAATTAAAACTAATAACACTTAGCTCTTGGGACGATCTCGGATTTACCATCTCTACACTACTCACGATCGGGTTCTCTGCCCATTAGTGCGTTTGTCAGGTGAATCAAGTTTTATAAATTTAAAACTTGAACAAAATATATATTAAATCAAAATACGCATCAAGTTTTTGGCTCCATTGTCGGGGAGCTAAAAATTAGTATTAATTTGAGTTCTTATAATTATGTCCATTCTCTCTCTAACTTCTAAATTTTGCAGGAACTATGGCAGGAGTAGACATCAATACTCTTACCATGGAACAATACTTAGCATTGTCATGAGAAAACCTGGCACCGAGCGTGGTTAAACCAAAAAATGGGGGCAATGTCAACTTTGAGATCAAGAGTCAATTCATGCGAGAATTGAGGGAAGACGCCTTCTCCAGGAATAAGAATGAGGATGCCAACAATCATGTTGATCGAGTCCTCAACATTGTAAGTTTGTTCAATATTCCCAGAGTATCACAAGATGTAATACTGCTACGTGCGTTCCCGTTTACTCTTACTGGAGCAGCTAAAAGATGGGTGGATAGACTCACTCCAAGAGCTGTCAACACTTGGGACCTCCTTAAAAAGGCCTTTATCCAAAGGTATTGTCCACCATCCAAGACTGCTAAACGACTTGAAGACATCCACAACTTCAAGTAAGAAAGCGACGAATCATTATACCAAGCTTGTGAACGGTATAATGATTTGCAATATAAGTGTCCAACCCATGACATAAACAGCCATCAAAAGGTAAACATCTTTTATAAAGGTTTAAGCACTATGAACCATTAATTACTTGATTTACAGGGACCAATTCCTGGAATGACACTAACTCAAGCTTTGACAGCAATACAAACTATGGCTGACCACTCTCAAAAGTGGCATGATGGGACATCAAGCAGGAACATTAGCAGCAGCCATAATACTAATAGACTTGTTGTAATCGTAAGTAAACTGGATAACTTGGGATGCGATATAAAGAAGCTGAAAGAAACTGTTCATGCAATCCAAGTTGGATGTTAAATTTGTGAAGGACCTTACCTTGACAAAGAATGTCCTCTCAACAAGGAAGTCAAACAGGTGGACGAGGTCAAGTATGGAGAATTTAGGCGCCCCGCTCCTTTCAACGAAGGTAATGGAGCAAAGTTTCGTGTAGGTCCACCAGGATACTACACTCGTACAGATAATCGACCACCTTATGGGGAGAAAAGGCCAAGCTTAGAAGAGCTTATGAATAAGCATCAGGAAGAATCATCACGAAGAAGCGCCGAAATGGAAGAATGGATTAATAAACTCAAAGAAAATGCGGAGATTAACACTAGGAACCAGAGCGCCTCTCTTAAAAACCTAGAAACCCAAATCGAGCAATTAACCAAGGAACTCCATTCTAGGACAATCAATGGAGCTCCTAGTTCATCTATCGGGCAATGCAAAGTGGTTAATTCTAATCATGAGACGCCACATAAACCTATCTCTTCAAGTAAGCTTAACAATCTCCACGGAGTATCTAACTTTTAGGGAGCTCAAAATGAAGAGGAAAGCATGACCAAGGTACTACAGTGCCAATTGCCACCTAAGGAGCTAAATCCAAAGAATTTCACACTTCCTTGCACTATTGGTAATTTTAACTTTTATGGTATGGTTGATTTAGGTGCTAGTGTACATGTCATGCCTAGGAACATATTCGAGTACTTAAGGCTAGACAACCTGAGGAACACCAGTATGCTTGTTGAGATGACCGATATGATGAAGAAGGCACCCTTAGGTATAATCGAAAACATTCTAGTTAGAATTGATAAATTCTTATTTCCTTTAGATTTCGTAATTATCGATAAAACTCCTAATGAGACAATAATTCTAGGCAGGCCTTTCTTAGCAACCTTTCACGCAGAAATCAATGTTTTTGATAAAGAAATTTCTTTAGGAATCGATAACGATAGGGTTAGCTATGATATAGAAAAAAAGATCATAATTTTACAACTCCTACCAAGAAATTTTTTATGATAAAATCTGACCTAGATAATAGACCTCAATCTCCCGCATGTAGCAATAATAAATCAAGAAACTTACGTAATAGGTCGCCTGCTGATAGTTTACACGATCAAGACAGTAAGAAAAAGAAAATTAAGCTAGATTAACATACCCCTAGGGCACATTTTTATAAACCTATTAAGTAGACTGTCGACAAAAAGACTAAGATGTGGCCAACCTGTGACCCAACAAAAAGTATGTGCGATAGGGGGGGATAAAATCTATGAGGTATATAGGGTCGGTAATTTAAGGTTTTGGTACTGTAACTATGATAATGAAAGAAAGAACATAACGGGCATAGGATTATCCTTTCCTGGCTACCTTTTGGCAAAATACAGGAAGTATCAAACTGATAGTTTAGTTTGGGATGATAGATATGCCGAATGGTGCAACGTTAGTCCCGCACCAGGAACCTCATATCAAGAATCTAACAACCCTAGACCCAGAGACTACACCTTTAGGTAGTGGACATTAATTAAGGTTGGACATGCTGACAAGTAAAACCTTGTGAAAAAAGCATTCACTTACAGTTATGGATAATTGACTATTTTTTAGACGAAATCGTGGACTATTAAGAAACCCACTTTCTAGGAGTTTTTCATGATTATAAATGGGTGTTTGATTTAGAAATTGATCAATTAGCAGTATTGAATATGAACTTGGAATAGGAAAGAAAAGACATTATGCTTGATAAAGATATGGGAAAATATTGTAAAGATGTCCATCAGAGATAGCATATATGGTGGCAATGACATGATTTAAAAAAGAGGAACTGTGATGAAATGGGAATAGAATGAAAAGTATGATCCACTGATGTTCAGGTTGAAACCTTTCGATGATAAGAAATATTCTTTAAAGGAGACAAAGTTTTATTTATAATGACAAAGAAGTGGATGATGCTTATACCTCTCAGAAGAAAAAATGAATCAAGGTTCAGAGAAATGATATGAAAAGAGTTTGATGTAGATGCCAACGATGAAACGTAGAGTAGGCATGAGTCTAACTTAAAGACTCGTTAATAAACAAAAGTGCTTGTCAGAAGACAACCCGTCTTTTTATCAATAAATTTCATTTTCTGCATATTAGTTGGTTTGCATGTTTTACTTTGTTTTGTAGGTTCCAGTAGCTAGGAGGCAACTTTCGAGACTGACTCGACCCGTAATTTTATGGTAGATTTGCTGAATTAGCAGTAGTTATGGCGTAACATACATGGTTACGCCGTAACCTATTCAATTACAATGTAAACCTTCTTATGGTTATGCCATAAACTTATAAACTAAAATTAAAAAATACCACATGATTATGGCGTAAGCACTGGATTTACGCCGTAACCTCTTTCTGAAAAACCTTAAAATTAAGTTTTAACGCATTGCTAAACCTTGTATATCTAAATGAACTTTGTGGGTATGTTCTCTGGAAACCCTTACGAGACTTTACTCGTCCACTTAGGCCACCAAGTGGTTTAAAAGGCTTGTTGTATATGCTAAATGCAACCATGATTCCTACGAAAGTGAGTTAGATTTGTATTTCTTTTATATTTCTCTTTGAGTGAATTTATGCTGTTAGATGGTTTTAGTGATCACAGGGGAAAATGATCTTGCTTAAGATGTAGATTTTCTGAATTTCTCCGCTGGCTTATTACATTTCATATGTTCAGAAGCAAAGCTCAAGGGAGTTTCTTGTTCTAATTCTACTCTTCTTGTTTATTTATTTTCCTTAATGTACAATAGGGACATTGTACAAAACAAGTGGGAGGATGAGAGTAGAATTATCACTTGACCTATTCTTGCCTTTGATTTCCTAGTTTTCTTTGAAAAATGGTATCAATTTTAAAAATTTTGACATGTTTTTCTTACTAAACTAGAATTAATCTTTGCCGAATGCACATTACCCTTTATTATTACTTGGTGAGGTTGGAGCCTGATGTTCCGTTTTTATCTCATTATACAAAAATCTCCTAAAATATTGAGTATGTCGGTAGTATTGTAAACTTTAGAAATTGGCTTGTACATCATTTTGAGACCTAATTGATTAGCAGGAATAGATGGTTCAAGAAGGCAACATTTAGGAATTCACCTAAATAGCCATTATGTGTGTGTTTATCGACTTGTTACACTGACTTGTCGACCTTCCGTGTTAAAAAGGCTTTTATCGCATTCAGCATTAGTGCAAGATACCCCTAGATTACCCTTGTTGAGCCAATCTATGTTTTCACCCATTATTATATATTTTGTTACATCATTTTGCCTTAGCCAATCTTGTAGTCTATATTTATCCTTGTGTTAAAATTTCTGGCTACCTAAATCTGTGGTTCAAGAAACTGGTTCGAAGATTGGCACTTACTTTAATGATATATTATCTTGATCATGGAAGACCCCACGGTATTATCACTTTTGATATTGTTTATCTCAAGTAGGAGGATATGTGATATGTTGTATACAGGAATATTGTAAAAAAGAGAGAGAGAAGGTGGTGCAAGTATAAGCCACCTAGTGATATAACTCCTGATGTTGGTTACGTGTTATAAAACCAACTAAGTAAAAAAGGTGGTGCAACTATAAGCCACCTAGTGATTTTGGGGATGGTGCAACTATAAGCCATCCGAAGTATAAAGGTGGTGCAATTATAAGTTACATAGTGAAGAATGGGTTAGCATGCTCTGCAAAATCTCATCATTACCTAACCCATATTAATGACATGATCATATTTTTGCACTTGAAGACTTGGACTATGGATGGACAGTAGTCGGTTATGAATACCTTAGATTATATAGGACTATTTGTTTTATGTTTCTATCTTAACACCAATTAAATGTGTATCTCATGTCTATCCGAACCATTTATATCACCCAATAAACCTGTGTTATGTCACCCATGTTACCATTAAGAATTGTTTAGACCCTAACTCTAACTGGTGCATATTTTTGTACTTCCCCAGCTTATGATAGAACACATGTTATGACTGTGCAGTTGAGCGATCACCCCAAAAATGAACACTTAAACTAGTTAAGAGTTGAGTGAATTTTGACCCCCTTTTCGTGAGGTGTTCGGCTTTGATGTTTCTAGCATAAGTCTTTTATAGATTCATTTCTTTGAGTTAAATCAAAGAAATATTTTTATAAACCATTCTAACAAATCTACTTGAAGGCAAGCAAAAGTCAAGTGGGGGGATATTTGATAACATTAAATATTTGATACTTTTTAGTGTCAATTTTCCCCTAAAAATACTTGTAATTATCTTTATAAATACTTGAATTCAATACATTTACTGTTATTTAGTTGTTTTCAGGTAAAATGCAAGTATATGGCAAGAAACACGGGATTTGGACACAAAAATGAGCAATATTTAGATTTAGAAGATATTACGGCGTAACATCACGTAGGAGTTACGTCGTAATCATTTATTAATTACAAAGATTTGATGCTGACGAGGCATTACATCGTAACGTCCCGTACGAGTTACGCCGTAAAATATTATTATGGAAAAGATATTGATGCTGACTAAGGGTTACGGCGTAATGTGTCAAAGTAATTACGCCATAACATAGTTTTCTATTTAATGTTGTAAAGCCATGTCAGGTGGATTACGGCGTAACGTGGACGATGCCGTTATGCCGTAAAATATGACTCATCCAGGGACTTGAAGTGTATAATTATTATGAAGTTTCAAAGGCCGAATATAAAACAACAAGGATGATGGAGGACTAAACTCGCCAAGTGACCAAAGTGTTATTTTAGTAAAAATATAGAATGAATTCTCGTTCTAAATCATCCATTCATTCGCATATCAATCTGGTACTTTTCTTTTGTGCGACGACAAAGACGAAAAGGAAAAGAAAGAGCAAGTAACCTGTCTGCTTGATTCGGGTACAGGGTGAACCCCTTCGGGGTTCGCCACGGGATCCTACTAGAAGATCGAGAGCATTATTTCAGCCTGATTTGTACATTAACAATGATTCCTCAACAATTCATTAGTTTGGATTTTTCAAATTAATTAATTTATTGATGATTTAATTTGATATCGGCTTAAATTTGGTTGATTGCTTTGATTTTTATTTATGGTTTAATTTTTGTTTCTTGTTTTTATTTTATTAATTATTTTCCTTGGGTTTAATTATTTTTGAATCTTTTTTGTCTGGGGACCCATTGTTTCGTTTGATAATCTTTTTTGGGGACTATCGTGACGATATATCGTGTAACCCTAGGTTTTGGTAGTATTGCGAGTGGTTTAGATCATGTTAATCTTGTTATTAGATTACCACTCGAACATGGGATTAGCAGGGTACTAGGGAAGGATGATTATTCCAACCCTAGTGTAAGAACTAATCCTGTTACCGCCTCTATCACTTAATATACTTAAAAAGCACAGGAACTCTTTCAGAGAGGGTTAATAATCTGTATAGGTTATTAGACTAGTTCTTGGGATAGTTAGGATTAATCACTATGACCTGGTTGCTTTACCTTCGTGACTTTCGGGAGATTCGGGATCGCAGGAATTATAGGGCAGATTAAAGATATCTATTCAGGTATGTCGACTTTAAAAACCACTAATAAAATAAGAATCAGACATTGCACTTGAGATCAATTAAACTTAGGATATTTAATTAGTTAAATGGGTTCATCTTCTTAGTAGTTTTCCACTATACTAATTCCTTCGATTGATTAAACCACTTTAATTCCTCTTATTTATTCTCTTACAACTTAATCTTCTAAACAACTTTAAAAATGTGACAACCATTCAAACTCAGATTTTGACCGTCATTTAGCTCTTGGGACGACCTTGGATTTATCATCTCTACATTACTCACGATCGGGTTCTCTGCCCGTTAGTGCGTTTGTCAGGTGAATTAAGTTTTATAAATTTAAAACTTGGTAATAATTATTTTAAAATAAAATACGCATCACTTAAAATATAAGATTTCACGCACACAACAAAATAAATAAATGTTATGAAAATATTTTCCGTAAAAAGTTTGGCATAGTACTTAAGGTTTTATAAAACATGATTTTACCCAAAATATAATGACTAAGTCTGTACTAATAATTCTCAAACAAGTGTTTATGTGATTAATTATAAACCCAATCAATGAAAATTTATACACATTCTTTATAAACCAAAACAACTAACTTATTCAAAAAATTCTGATTTCACCTAACTTCCCGAGCTTATATCCCAAATCCGTAAATGGTCTAAATTCGGGGTTTTCGCCTACGGAAAGGTTTTTGAGTCTACTTTACAGATGTGTGGGCCCCATAATTTTAACAATTTTGTAACACCTGTGAAATTACCAATTTACCCTTGGTTACCAAAACTGATTTTTTGACTGATTTTTACCGTCTCACTAAATTGGGTGTGTCTCCTAAACTGTGCGTCCGCAGAGGCCGAACATGCGCCAACATTTAAGTTAGCTTAATACCTACAACTTTCAGTTTAAAAATAGGGGTTATTGTACAATTTTTAGGATTTTGTTCAATTCAAAATCTGGGTGCGTTTTCTGACTAGTTTTACCATTTTGGTCATATCTCACTCATCGAACATCGTTAGGCTTCGATTCAGGCGGCCACGCGAAGCTAAAACATTTTTCTAGGTCACTATTTTTTCCCAATATCATACATGTCTTATACCATTCGAGAATCATCCAACAATCTGCTAGTCTAAACCAGCCCCAAAAATCTTGTTACAAATCCAATCAAATCAAGTTTTTAACTCATAAATCTAGTGTACAATGCCGTAAAATCTAAAAATACATAGTCAAGAACACACAAACTCTTCATTTACAGAATACACATCAAGCATGCATAATTTTTACAAGAAAAAATATAGAGGTAACAAGGATCTTACAATGATAAATAAAAAGCTAGTAAATGAAAAACAAACATCAACCCTTTCTTGCTTGAGTAAATTTTGACCCAACCAAACACAACCAACCAAACCCTTGCTTCAAATCTTCATAATAACTTGACCAATAAATATCTATCTAATAATAAAATATAGTAGATATATATATATATTAAATATATTAATATAAATATATATATATATATATAAATATATATTAACACACACACACATATATATATATATATATATATATATATATATATATAACCCTAGAATCAATCCTTGAAATGATCTTTCAAACACAATCAAAACCAATAACCAAAAACCTCAATAAAACCACAATATACCACCAACTTCACAAAAACTCCATGCAAAAACTCCTCTAATACTTAGATCAAAACAACCCTAAAACCGTCTAAATCTTGTGTTTCTTGATCTCTAAATGAAGCTTATAATACAAAGAAGATGACTAGAACATGTGTCTTGGATGCTTGCTAAAAAAATTATGTGGAAGTGGTGTTTAGGGGTGGTTATCGTCGGCTTATAGGGAGGAGAAAGAGAGGACACGATTTTTTTTATCTAATGTGTGTGTGAAAATGAAGAGTTGGGGAGGTAAATGCATGCTTAAATGACTAGATTTTAAAAAAAATAAAGTGTGTGTGTTCCCTATGGTGACCAGCCATAGGGATGGTTTTAAAAAAAATATTTAGTGTATATTTGTTGTATAAAGAGTTAATGGTTAAATAAGAAGGTATAAGGTTTAAGCATAACGCAAAGTATAACACAATTTCGGCTTAAATGTGAAGTGAAAATGCAAAAGTGCTAAAGATGCAAATTATAAATCTTCGGGGTATCTTTAGAAAATAGCAAACTACGTAAGACACGTAGACGAATAATAAACCTAAAGACAACTCAAGTTAAATGACAACTTACTACAACACAAGGTACTACTTCGGTAAATCGTAAAAAGTAAGATATTTCACTAAAACGTAAAATAATAATAAAGTATGGATTAAAATAATAACCTGAATTTATAAAGTATTACAAATATGAAACGATTTCTATCATAAGATATCTTGAACCCTTAACGGGTGATGTCTTCACATCACATTTTGCTGATTGCCATTTTAATGAGGCAATTTTCCCTCCACTTGGGGGAGAAAATAAAAACCATGAGAAAGATGTCTCATGGAGTGAACCTTTATTGTTGTATCTTAATCCTCACACTAAACAAAGTGAGACTGAGGTTCAGAAGATAATGCATATGCAAGAAATTGTAAATCAGTTACCTGATGCATTCACAGATCCAAAAAGAGTGACTAAATCTTACATACCAGTTGTTAATGCTCCAGCTCGGGTTGAAATACCAGATGTAAAATCTGATGATAAAGTCACTCAAAAGTCTAAAGCATGCTTAAAGCGTGGGAGACCAGTTGTAACTAAGGATAAAAATCCTAGAAAAAGAAAAGCAACAAAAAATGCAATTATCCATGAGGATATTTCTCTTGAAGGAACACAAAATGTTGCTCCTCCAGAAAAGGAAATTAATGATATCAATAAAGAGGTTTTAATCAATTATGGTCAATCAAAAATATCATTAGATGAAATTAAGACAGAAATTATTAATGAGAAATTCTATTATAATGTTGCGTGTGATATCATGAATGGAAATGATGATCCGGAACCAACATTAGTCATTGAATGTCAAAGTAGACATGACTAGAACAAATGGAAAAAAGCAATGCAAGCTGAATTAAATTCGCTTAATAAGCGAAAGGTTTTTGGACGAATTATCCTTACACCTGAAGTTGTGAAGCCCGTTGGGTACAGATGGGTTTTCATTCAAAAACAAAATGAGAACGACGAAGTCATAAGATATAAAGCTAGACTTATCGCTCAAGGTTTTTCTCAAAGACCAGGGATTGATTATGAGGAAACGTATTCTCCTGTAATGGATGCAATCACGTTTCGCTATCTGATCAGCCTGGCCGTTTATGAAAACTTAGACATGCGTCTTATGGATGTTGTTACTGCTTACTTGTATGGATCACTTAATAGCGATATCTATATGAAAATCCAAGAAGGATTCAAAATGCCTGAAGCATTAAGTGCAAAACCCAAAGACATGTACTCTGTCAAGTTATAAAGATCTTTGTATGGGTTAAAGCAGTTTGGATGCATGTGGTATAATCGTTTAAGTTATTATTTGATAAGCAAAGGATATAAGAGTAATCTGATATGTCCATGTGTCTTTATCAAGAAAACAACATCTGGGTTCGCAATTATAGTTGTTTATGTTGATGATCTGAACATCATTGGTGCAAATAAAGAAATTGATGAAGTCGTTGTGCATTTAAAGGAAGAATTTGAAATGAAGGACCTTGGTAAGACAAAATATTGTCTTGGTTTATAAATTGAGCACATGCCTAACGACATACTTATACATCAATCGAATTATACAAAAAAGGTCCTAAAACATTTTAGTATAGACAAAGCAAAATTTTTAAGTATACCGATGGTGGGTAGATCACTAAATGTTGACAATGATCCATTTCACCTATGTGAAGAAGATGAAGATGTTCTTGGTCCTGAAGTACCACATCTTAGCGCAATTGGAGCTCTTATGTATCTAACGAATTATACCAGACCTGATATTTCTTTTGCAGTTAATTTGTTAGCAAGATTAAGTTCATCTCCCATGAAAAGGCATTAGAATATAATCAAGCACATATTTTGATACATTCGTAGAACGACTGACTTGTGTTTATTTTACTCTAACAATTTAAAACAAGGATTGATTAGTTATGTAGATGCAGGTTATTTGTCTGATCCTCACAAAGCTAGATCTCAAACTGGTTACGTGTTCTTAAATGGAGGCATTGCTATTTCATGGCGTTCTCAAAAGTAAACACTTGTAGCAACATTATCCAATCATGTTGAAGTTATCGCACTACATGAAGCTAGCAGAGAGTGTGTATGGTTAAGGTCAATGACACAACTCATTGTGACCTCTTATGGGCTAAACAAAGAGAAGGGTCCAACTATCATCTATGAGGATAATGCAGCTTGTGTCGCACAAATGAAAGAAGGCTATATCAAAAGCGACAAGACAAAGTATATACCGCCAAGATATTTCGCATACACTTATGACCTTATAAAGGATAACCAAATTGAAATGAAGTATGTACAATCGAGCAACAATTCAGGAGATCTTTTAACCAAGGCACTCCCGACTTTGGTTTTCAAGAAACACATCCATGCTTTTTGGCGTGCGACATGTTCAGAAGACATAACACTCTACGGATGTCTACATTAGGGGGAGTCAACTATACACTGCACTCTTTTACTTAGCTAAAGTTTCTTTCCACTGGGTTTTTCTTTAGCAAGGTTTTTTAACGAGGCAGTACTTCAAAGTTGACTCTACATTGAAAAAGTGGCATCCAAAAGGGAGTGTTATGAATGATTAGTTAATGTATGCATATAATGTATGTCACTTTTTTCAATTGTAGACCAATAATCCACCTATATGTTGTTCCTTGATTACCCAAGTATAAATTGTGAATTCTATAGTGTTTGTAACTAGTATAAATACCCATCAAATAATGAAAGAACTTGCACCAATTCACCATATTAAGGTGATACTTCTATCTCATCTTTATCTATCTTTCTAATATTTCTTTAATGCTTCTTGGAAGTTCTTGATTATACCGTTAATCTTGTGATAAAACTAGTAATTATAACAATATCTTCTATTTTCAATCTTTTGGAACTTGTTTACCATTATATTACATCAAAGATTGTGTCCCTCATCAATTTATCATTTTGAAAACATAATATAGAAAGTTAACATGTTGTTGCTCCCTTTAAAATATGAAAATAGAATATACTAAATTACTAAATATATGTAGGTATTGTTAGGTTGAAATAACTATCCAACTAAAAAGGCATATCAAGCTAGTTGCAACGTACATTAAACTTTCAATCAAACACTTAACGAACATACATGAATAATTCAAACTTATGTTCTAGGCCTATATGGCAAGAGCAAACATTGCCAGTACTTTTGCTAATGACGCGTACCTTAATTGATAATGAGTAAGTCATCTTTGCACCTAAGAAGTACAAGGTCGAGGGTTTAATTGTTGGCATCATATAGCCACAACCGCTGAGTGAGTCATGTACGCCCTCCACATTTGAAAAGACTATCGATTGTGAGCTGATTTAGGTCACCGGTTATTAGCATTTTGCACCTAACATCCGTATGTTACATTTTTACCAAATAATGATAAGATGAAATAGCAAAGAAAGCCACATTGGTCTGTAGAACAACATTCTAACTTTGTTCAATTTTGTTAATAGTGCCTTCTTTTACCTGTACTATGAAGAAACCTTTCAGATTCAGAATATAATAACAAGAATGTTGATGCGAGATGTCTACATAATCAGTAAAACTTGCAAAATAACGACATTTACTTAAAAAATTAGCAAAATATCATTTGGAATTTTGAAAGGCTTGGTGTTTGAAAACGAGAATAATCAACGTTATATATTTCTTTAAAGTTTGCATATTCTAAAGCTCCAAGGTGTACTCGTATATTCAAGTTGTGCAACAACTAATATATATCCAATGTCTCACTCTGGCTTATAACTTTACATTAAAAGAGTAGTAGAAAGTAGTTAACATCCTCTATGTTTGAATCACATAGTTACATTTTTTTAGTGTAGTTCGTCAAGTTCAAATTAAAGCTCTGATAAATACTAGTAAGCAAATCTAACTTAAACACATCTTCCATTGTGAATAATGAGAAAAATCAATAATCTTTAATCCTATTAAAATTGTCATTTAACTAATGGTTTGGAAGTTCATAAAACATATCTTCTTAATGATAGTTTATACACTTTTTCGGGGTCATTTAACCCCCGAATTGATACAAATATCCCCATTTATTGTGCTTAATTGTTTCTTTTTGTGATTTTAGCATTTGGTAAGCATTTGGAGGAAATACACATTCTTTGGACTCAATTTAGGAAGAAACAGGACAAGATTGCAACTCTACTAGAAGACACTCAAGATTTGACATATAATTCGTGGAGATGGCGTCACAAACCCTTGTGACGGCTCAGGATCGTAAAGAGACGGCGTCAGAAATTTTGGCGACGACATCTGAGTAGCCGACTTAAAGAAGCCCATAGAAGATTCTGCGGGTTGACGGCGTCGCAATTAACAAGCGACGTCATTGCGGTTATTTTCCTATATATACAAACCCTAGTTTTGTGTTTTAAGTGTGGAAAACTTCTGGAATGATTTTATACTTCATAGCAGACATTTTTAGGGTTTTATAACCCTATTGTATTCATCATTACTTCATGTTTTATTAAAGTGAAGTTCTTTTATCCCTTTAATCTTTCAATATGTCTATGTATTGTTTGATTAACTGTTCTTCGCTCTCAATTAACATGTTAGGCTAAATTTATTAGTGTTTACTTATGATTGCATGAAACTTAGTTTGTAATTCTTTATACTATTGCTTCTTGTTGATGGTATGCACGTTAGGCTCTAGAAAACTAGCTTCTTTAATTGAAAGCGAAGACGTCTAGGGAAACGTGATTATGTAGAAAGGATACATTTGCAATAGTCTTCATACTACCTTGCTTTCATGGGGTTGATCTCCTCTTAAGTGTTTTATTGCGTGTGATCTATCGTTAGGAGCCTTGTAATAGTCTTCATACTACCTTACTTGTGTTTTGTCCTATTCGGTTATGACATAGAAAGTGGATTTGACAACCCGCTTATGAACTAGGAAATACTTACACATTACATCGCAAGGGTAATGGGCAATAGCATTAGGAAGAGCATCTAAGGAGTAGTGCATGATTAAGTGAGCACGTTTGTTTACCTATATGAGTTTCCAGACAATTATATTAGAGAAGTAGATTAGTAGTTAATTAGTTAAATCAAACCCCTTCAAAACCCGAGATTTACTTGCTTTTTAAAAAATATAAAAAAAATATAAAAAAATACAAAAATAGTATTCCCTCAACCTTTAGACCTTAGTGACATTCGATTCGAGCCTACCTAAACTATTCCCCTAGAGAACAATTAATCCTCTGTGTCTTGCCTATACTACACTACAACGATTAGGTACACCGCCTAGGGGATTGTAAAACTTTAGTTTGCAATCCACGCACATCAAGTTTTTTGACGCCGTTGTCGGGGAATAATCTAGGTTTTGAATTCTATCTAGCTTAGGTCTACTCACTAGATTCCTATCAAGTGAGTATTTTTATTTTCTTTTTATTAACTTTCTCGTAGTCTATCTTTTTCTTTGTTCCCTTTGTTGTGTAAAACCTTTCTTTTTTGTTAACCACCATGGAAAACGGAAATCCAATTCGCACTTTAAGATATTATTTTCAACCAAGCCACGAGGGCTATTGAAACACCATTGAGCTCTATGATGGGAACAATGTGGTGCCTCTACGAGCCGACACTATCTGATTGGTGTAAAATGGATGCTCATTCCCAAACTTCGTTCTGAATACCCAAATCAACATCTTAAGGATTTTCTTAAAATTTTAGACTCTCTTGACCTTAATGTTGAAAACAGGGAAAGAACGCAACTTCGTTTATTTCAATTTCCCTTCGCGATCAAGCTAGGAATTAGCTTAAACGTCTTCCCACAGGATGCATCTCCACTTGGGAGGATCTCACTACCCGTTCCCTTGCTTAATTCAACTACTAAACTCTGAAACGACATTTTAATGTTCCAACAACATCAAGGTAAATCTCTTTCCAAAGCACGGGCTCGTTTCAAGGACTTGCTTTAAAAATTCCCTCATCATGGTATCGATCTTTGGCTCTAAGTCTAAATCTTTTATGACCATGTCAATCCTGCCACAAGGCGAACCATCGATCAATCGGCTGGTGGTAAGCTACGTAAAAAAACGGCGAGGAATTTTAGGCACGTATAAAGGACCTCGCCCTCTATGACAACGAAAGTTGGAATGACCCAAGAGACTTTACTAAACCGGTAAAGGCAATCTCTTTACCTCAAGATGTCCCACATACATCCGACTGTCATTTCATCGAGCTAGAAAATCAAGTCCAACGCTTGATGGAAGCTCGTCTTGCTCCTAAATCATCTGTTCAAGTGAAGAAAATCACTTCTTCATGTGAGATTTGTAGTGGTCCCCACGACACTTAATATTGCATGGAAAATCCCGAGCAAGCTTTTGTTGATTATGCATCCTTGCGTACTGACGAAACAGGAGGCAAGTGGTTCACTTTTAAACCCGAGCAAAATAATCTTGGTGACACCTATAATCTGTCATAGAAAAGTCACCCAAACCTTAAGTGGAGGCAACCTCAAAATTCTCAAAACAATTTTTCATATCCATCTAATTGTTTTTAACCCATCGGTTCGTTCCCGAATCGCCCTTCAACAACAATCCTTAAAATTTTAATAATTAATCAAATCTAGAAGGACTGATGTCTAATTTTATGGCATCTCAAGACGCTAGATTGTCTAAGTTTGAAGCCAATTTCAAACAACAACAAAGCAAGATGACCAATAAATTTGACACATTCTTGAAGGTCATCAATGAACGAATGACGGGAATGACCAATAAAATTAACACTTTCAATAACATCTACAAACCCACCAAAAACAACCTAATAACTTCATCAAGAGGTCGGGGAAGCTCAAAGTATGAATAAGTCATAATAGGGAGGAGAGGGTTTTTCATTATTTTTAAAATTTTATTAAAAAGAAAAAAGGAATGGAAATTACAATGTGAGCTTCACCCTCTAATGTTGATTAAAGGGGAGTATTTATATGCTAAACACAAGGGAACTTTAGCCTACTTACATTTCTGGCCCTTGTGTTTTAACTTAAATATAAACTATTGTATATACATATAGACACCACATTTTTAATCCTAACAATCTTCCACTAATGTGGTGGCATATAGAATTACTTACAATGTATCCTACAAGTACAAATAGCTAGAGATATCCGCAGTTTGCTTTGTCTTTAACATGTACTTCAGCTTGAATCATTTCTCCACTTGTAGGGAATATAATGTAATCTGTATAAACTGAGTTGACTTCCCCCCAGTTCATACCGCATGTCTTCAAGCAATTCAACTACTTCCCCCCAAACAGACATCCATTCAAAGCAAATATGAAACTTTGATGTAGTTGATAAATCTTCTAACTACAGCGGTTTAAGCTCGTAACGAAATTTGTAGAAGATGAAGTAAACCACACTTAGCAGTAAATCTGACTTCTTCATTGTGGATTAGTAGCCAGTTCATTCAGGGGAGGGTAACAAGCAGATACATCCATAGGCACACATTTTCTATCTGTTATCCCAACTTCAATATATCGAAATTCTTTAAGCTTGTTTAAGTTTAGTTATATTTAGTAAATCTAAACACAACTATAGTAAGAAACTGTGTTTGAATGTTATTTAAAATTAGCGAATCTAATCTTCTTAATATTAAGAAAGAATCTTAAATGAAACAATAATTCAATGAACATACAATTCCTACAAATAAGCTCCAAATATTATTAATGATAATAATACGAATACTCTCAAAGTATTAGGGTTACAAAAAACCTTAAAGCAATGAATCATACGTCTAAGACTTCAAATTATTGATAAAAGATATCAAACTCTATGCCCTAAGACCTCCTTTTATACACCAAGGAGTCCTAGTCGGCTTACAATACTTTCCTAAGATATCCATAATCTTTTCTATAAACAAATAACTTAATACATATCATATAAGCAGTACTAACTTATTAACCTCAACAGCATTAACTTATCTCTGAGCAGTCTTAACCTTGAGCAGTACTAATATTCACTAGCAGTAGTAACTTTGTACTAGCAGTAGTAAACACTTAGCACATTTTCTTTAAAGTTCATGAGCAGCACTAAATCTAGCTGAGCAGCATTAACACAAAAATGAGTAGCAGTAATTCAAACAGCATCAAGAAGACTTTTAATCCCAACAATCCTCCCCTAAACTTGATATTCTTCTTCAAAATCATTAAGTTTCTTCATTTAAAGTTTCATTAACACCAGGAGGATGCTTCCAAACACTTCTTTACTTCTTAAGCTGTTTTATGATAAATTTAAGAAGTTGATAATCCATTTTACTTTCATAGTCAATCATAAGCTTCTTTTCCAACATCATTAAAAGTGTAAGTGGTGTAAGGGGATACTTCTTCTCTACCAACATATAAATATGCACATGTTGCATCATCAAGGAATGTACTCCACAGGAGTCATACAGCTTCCAATTCAACACTTTGTATTCTTGTTGATTCCTCCATACTTTATCTTCTACATGTGGTTCAAACATTGTTTTCAAATCACCCCATAACAACAAATCCAAGTCTTCTACTGGTCTTGTTGACTTATATTTAGCTTTTACCAACTTGTACAAATCTTTTAAATCTTCCTTGTTAAAACTTTTAAGCATTTGACTAAAGATCATGTACATTTGAGACTTTCTATCAGCTCTCATTATTTGATAATAGCTTTTTCTTCCTTCTTTATAAATCTTCCAGCCAACAATACTTGGAGACTTAACAGCTGAAGGTATAGCATCAATTGCTACTTCTTCTTCATCTGGAATGATTTTCATTAACTGTTTAAGCTTTGTTGTTTCTTTATCATATTCCACCTTTTGCTTCTTTGTAATCTCTTGTACCAGCTCTGTTCCTGCTCTCTTTTCTTTGCCTTCCACCAACTTTGTTCTAAACTCTTCAAATGTATTTACCCTTTTGAATGCTCTATCAAACATCTCTTGGATAGAATCAAACTCTTTCAACTTTAAATCTTTGAGCTTGTATCATTCCATGTTCTTTAGGTAAGTATACATTATCTTTCTCTGTTGAGCTTTAGTTGGTGGTTTGTTTCTTTTCTCTTCTGCTCTTTTAGCTGCAAAATGCTTTCTTCTTTTCTCTAAGAGTTGTTGAAATAATGTAGCCTTTTCTTCAATAGACAACACTTCTTGTTCTCGTGCTTGCATTCTTTCAGCCAATTGATGATCAACATCAATCTTTGCCTGTATACCATCCCATGTTTCAATCAAGGCAATATTAGCTTCTTCTTTTTTTAGCTTTCTCTCTTGCAAGTCTTTCTTCTTCATCAAATTCAGCTTGAAAATTTAAAGCAGTTTCTTCATCAAGCCTGATTAGATCTTTCTTGTTCATATGCTTCACAGGTTCTATCAATATCCCTTTACCTTTGTGCTATGATTGTTGTAAAGATAGTTGTGTAGATATTGTTGTTGTAGATTCACCTAGCTTTTGTATAACAACCCCTTTCTTCTTGGGTTTTGTACTTTTCATTTCTTTAAGTACTTGAGCCAAAGTAATATCATCAACAGTTGTAGCAAACACCTCCTCACCAGCAGAAACATTCACATCATAAACACTAACTAGGGTAATTTCTTCATCTGCATCAATAGCATCAATCATCCCCGGTTTGGATGCATCCTCACCTAAACTTTCTTTATTATCAGAGGATTCTACCCTAGCAGTCAAACCAACTTTGTTTAATCTCTTCGGCCTATGAGTTCTTGACCTATTTTTCTTTTCAAGCTTCTTGACCCTCCTTTTCAAACTAGCAATCTCATTATGTTAAGTGGTCTTTGTCTTCTCTAAATTAAGAACCCTGTTTTGTAAAGTGGTACATAATGCCATCAATTCATCAAGTTTAAGTCTATCCTTATCACTTCAAAGTGTGTTACCGCTTGCGAGCAGTAAATCATTAGAATGTTTAGATACACTCTCAAACCTAGTTTGAGCAATAGTATCCCCTATGGTTTCTTGGCACCAGGGACCACCACCTGAATTAGTTCCTAGAGAACTAGATTCGTTAGGTGTTGCCTTGGATTGGGTCTTATTTATGTTACCACTGTCCTGCTCTGCTTTTAAGCTAGAAGCAGTAGTGGCAGCCCTCACCCAACTCCTTATGGACAGCCTCATCTGCAACATT
>BQNB010073434.1:0-32118 GCA_026074375.1 Tanacetum coccineum
ATCTCTTGTGTTGTTGATCCATAAAGTAACATGCCCCGGACCCATATTCCGCTGCGACCCAATTTGGGGGTGTTACAGATCAACCTCGTCTTCCATTTGATCAAAAATATCTTTCATTTCTTTAACCTCAGCAATAAATCCCTTTTCAAAACATTTGAAAGTTTCATTTAGGTTTTCAAAAAATGGTATGACATCTCTTTTAAAAGCACCTTTTATATTTGATTTCTCCTAGCTACCAATCTTATGAGGATACAAAGTGGTTCTCCTTTTAATGCATTCATCAAACTTAGTGAGAAGTTCTCGTGCTTTGTTCAGATTTTTGAGAACTTGACTGGTTGATGGGAGTTTTTTAGGAAAAACATTAGGTTTTGAAATAGTTAAAAAAGGACTTGGTGTAGAAGGCCAAAATAGTTGTTCTGCTGAAAATTGTATTTGTGGTACAAAATACTCATAATGTTTGTTTAATTTGGAGTAATTAATCGGTTTTGTATTAACAACCGTGTGTTTTTCAAGCATTTTCAACTGACTCTCTTCAGCAAGTATCAAAGTTTTCTTAGAATTACTCACAGATATAGGATTATGTTTATCAATAAGCACATTACCATTATATAACGCAGGTTGTAATCGTTGATCTTGACGAAGATACAAAAGATTTTGATAACCTAAAGCCGTTTTATGAGTTTCATCATAAAAATTTTGAGGTTTGGTTAGCATGTGCATAGTTTGAGAAGATGAAGCATATTTGAAAATTACATTTTCAAGTTTCTTTTTAGCTTTTTCCAAATCCACAATTTCACTGATGTTCTTCTCATATTTTTCAGACGAATCTTTTTTTACGTGTCAAACTTATTTTTTAGAAAATTGACCTAGTTGGTTAAGTCCTACATTTGTTTTCGCTGAGAAAAGACTTTATTTTCATAATCAGATACTTTTCTATTATGATCATAAATGACAGTTCTTAACTAGCGGTCTAAAAATGCTTATTTTATAGAACAAGAGTTTCTAGGTACATTTTCTAAAAACCTGACTTTTTCTTTGTATTGTTCAAGCTCGCTGGTTAATGATTCGTTCATAATTTTTGACTCTTGATTTACCATTTTACATTTTTCTACTTTGACATTTCTTAATATTCGCATTACAATATTAATATTCGCATTACAATTTGAAACATAATTGTTCTTATTAGCACTAGACCTAAACTTCCTATCGTGGGTTTCTACTTTATTCTTCATGCTTCTACTTGATCGTTGCGAGATCCTATCATTTTTTGTATTGCTCCTAGGCTTTGATCCGCTAGCATTAGTAGAGCTTACTCTTCCTGTAAAAGGCAACATAGTGTTGTCAGTCATTCGAGTGTTTTGATGTACTGCATGCTAATGTGTGATTTCCTCAATTGTCTATTTCATTCTAGATTCATCTATGTAAGGCTTATTGTTCTCTTTAGGGCATGTAGCGGGAGCCCACTTTTCATTCCCGCTTTGAGTGAAAGGCATGAGGCACTAACATATACTAACATTTCTTGAATTCGCTCAGCAAACTTAGAGGCATGACCTATATGTTCATCTAAAGGTTTTAATGCTCTAGCTTCTTGTAATAATTCTTGTAGTGTGGCTACATGCTCTTTAGTGACTTTTAGATAATCTCTATGCACAACCCTATTGTTCTTAAAGTACATATTAATTAGTTCAGACTCAATCTTCAGCAAACTTGGGGTAAGAACTTTTGTGCATTTTTCAATTATCTTCTTGGTATTCAAGTATGAAGTGACTGATTTTGATAAATCATTTTTCTCAACAACTTTAGGAATAACCTTTGATTTAGGAAGCGGAGTTACAAAATAAAGTTTAGTTCCTGAAGTTGAAGGTTTAGAAAGCTTAGTATTTACACTTGTACCATTTTGATTCATTTATGGTTCAAAAAACTTACCTTTTGACTGTGCTCTTAACTTGTTATTTTCAGAAATCTGATCATTAAGTTTTTATTGCAAAGAGTCAGCTTGAAGTCTAGTTTTTGCCGTGTCAGCTTGATTGAATCATACAGCTTCTAATATTCTAACTTAATATGTTCTCTTTCCTTAACCAAGGAAGAAACCTAAAAAGCTAGAGACACGTTCTCATCCTCTATTTTCTGAATCCTAGAATCAAAAACAAGTGATTCACACTGAGTCTTTTGGCTCTTTTGAGCTAAAAGATGTTTCAACTCATTGATTACGTGTAATTTGTCTTGCAATTGCACTTTTAGATTAGTTATCTTAACAGATTGGTTACTGATTGCTTGAACCAAATGATTATTATTGTTTGTTTGAGAATCATTAATCATTTTTTTTATGATTTTGAAAAGCAATGTCAAGAGAAATGTTGTATTCCTCAAGTTTTGCCTAACATTTTCCCAGTTCACATAATGAATTGTTTGATTCTTGAAGATCTAAAAGCACAATGTCAAGAATTTTGCACTTTCCACAATTATCAACTTCATTCAACGAACGCAAGTAAGTGCACATATTATCACTAACGATGTTTTCTTCTAAGAGTCGATCGTTGTTGATTAAAAGTTGTTTCTTTTCAATTTCAAAACATTTCTTTGACACAGAACAATGATCAACCACGTCTTCCATTTGTTCAAAAATATCTTTCATTTCTTTAACCTCAGCAATAAATCCCTTTTCAAAACATTTGAAAGTTTCTTTTAGGTTTTCAGAAAATGGTATGACATATTTTTTTAAAAGCTCTTTTATATCTGATTTCTCCCAACTACCAATCTCATGAGGATACAAAGTGGTTCTCCTTTTAATGCATTCATCAAATTAGTGAGAAGTTCTCGTGCTTTGTTCAACTTTTTGAGAACTTGACTGGTTGATGGGAGTTTTTTAGGAAAAACTTTGGGTTTTGAAATAGTTACAAAAGGACTTAGTGTAGAAGGCCAAAATAGTTTGTTTAATTTGGAGTAATCAATCAGTTTTGTATTAACAACTGTCTATTTTTCAAGCATTTTTAACCGACTCTCTTCAGCAAGTATCAAAGTTTTCTTAGAATTACTCATAGATATAGGATTATGTTTATCAATCAGCACATTACCATTATATAACACAGGTTGTAATTGTTGATCTTGACGAGTATACAAATGATTTTGATAACCTAAAGCCGTTTTATGAGTTTCATCATAAAAATTTTGAGGTTTAGTTAGCATGTGCATAGTTTGAGAAGATAAAGCATATTTGAAAATGACATTTTCAAGTTTCTTTTTAGCTTTTTCCAAATCTACAATTTCACTGATGTTCTTCTCATATTTTATAGACAAATCTTTTTTGTACGTGTCAAACTTATTTTTTAGAAAATTAACCTGGATGGTTAAGTCCTCCATTTGTTTTCGTTAAGAAAAGACTTTATTTTCATAATCAGATACTTTTCTATTACGATCATAAATGACAGTTCTTAACTAGCGGTCTAAAAATGCTTCTTTTTCAGAACAAGAGTTTCTAGGTGCATTTTCTAAAAACCTGACTTTTTCTTTGTATCATTCAAGCTCGCTGGTTAATGATTCGTTCATAGTTTTTGACTCTTGATTTACCATGTTACATTTTTCTACTTGAGATTTCATTTGTTCAATTACGGACAACATCATATCATTCTTTTGTACAGAAGGAGGAACATAGTTATCAGCATCATCTCTAATAGTGAGCATATAATCATTATAAGATATAGCATTGCTGTTACTCGTAAGCTCGTCATATGCCTCATTATTGGATACAAAAACCCCTAACCCATCGGGTTATTATTTCTAAACCAAACGTGCCCATTTTGGATTTTTAAGCTCATAAGCTCTTTTCATAAGCTACAAGCTCGTAAAACTTACTAATTTTAGCTTATAGTTATAAGCTATAAGCTGCAAATTGATTTTGAGTTCAAAAATTCAAAGATCATGGAATTTGGACTAGAAACGCAAATCATTTTATGCATGAGGGGTATATATCGTAACATTTTGAAAACTATTAAACTTTCGGGCCAAAAGTGTAATTATCCTAAACTTAAAAGCACAAGGGCATGTTTTGCCATACTTTTAAGTTAAGGGTTAAGTGTTTTAAAAATATAAATAAGGGTTTAAATTATAAAATATATATACCAAGGGTGTATATTGCTTAAACCATTTAAAATCTTTCACTTTTCTTTGAAGTACACTGAATAGCAATATGACCTTCACTATTTCTGTTTTATAACAGCTGAACTAACCTTGTTTGTTTGCCCCTGCATTTCAACTGTATTGCTCAACCTTGCTCCTTGAAGCTGTTCGCGTTTCCAGCATTGCATTGTATATACCTTTAGTCTCTCTACCTTGACTTTCTATCTGGAACTTGGCCCGTATTTAAATTGTAGCTTGAGTTCTTGGATTATACGAAGTTCAAATTTGGTTATCTATGGGAGGAAATTTTAAGCGGTACACCGAACTCAAGAATATCATAGCTTTGTTAAGACTTGCTATTGGATAATCTGTTGGAAGAAAGGTTGGGATAGCAAATCCGGTATTAGGTTGAAATATTGGTGATTATTAAACAACAATAGGTGCATAGCTCTGAAGTGGAGGAGACTAAATAAGTTGTTGGGTTATTGGAGTGATTAATTGGTAGTGTTGATATGGTTGATAAACTTAAGATGGTTGAGCTTGATACTTTGTTTGATGACTACTGTATGAAGGAGCCAGCAAAGCAAGTGGTTCTAGGAATCGTTGACGCATTTCCCGAACTTCTTAAGCATCTCTTACATTGTGTTTGAGGAAAGCATACTACTGATCAAAGTTGACACTGTGAAGATCTCTTGCTTGTTTAGCTATTGTGACAAACCTACTCCACTCAGGTTGAAGATGATTCACAAACTTCGTGTTGATTTGCATGTTTGACATAGACATTAGAATCATTTTCATGTCATTGATTAGTTTAGCATATCTCAGATAGTATGAGTAGATTGATTCTTCAGGCTCAGATGTGAATTTATTAAATTCATCATATAGCATAGACTCGCTTGCTTGCTTGGTCATCTTTGTGCCTTCTATAATTTCATTGATGCGATCCCATATTTCTTTTGCAGTCTGATAGTGGTTGATCATATTGTAGATATCAACTGGAAATCCAAGAAGAAGTAAATTGACAACTTTGATGTCACTATCGTATTGTAACTTCTCTTGTGAAGAAAGATCTGAAGGAGTTTGTTTACGCGCTATTTCGTTTACACCTTCAGCATCTTTAACAGTAATCTCGTCTAGGAGTTTAACTGGTTCATTCTTGATTAAGTCGATTAACATTTCACCATTCTCTTTTCCTTGGATATAAAGCAAAATCTGAGTCTTCCAACTATCATACATGCCTTTCTCTAACATCAGGGGAAGGGTTTTAGAACGTGCATAAATAACGTTCTCTGCCATAGTAGCCATTGTGAATATGATTGTGTAGTCTTTGTAAGAATTGAGATTTGTAAGGATCGTTTTGACGAGAAGAAGTATTGCTTTTGTGAATGTTTTTGTCGAAAGATTGTATTTTTAACACGAACCGAGTGAAAAGATTGTAACTTTTTAAATTTATTTTATTTAAAAATCATAAAGTTTAAACCTTTTTAACTTAAAAACCCTAATTTTAACCTTAAAACTAATTAATTAAATAACCACTAACTTCCAAAAATCACCTTTTTAATATTAATTACCCACTAAAAACCCTAACTCTTTATTATTGAAATAATAAAATCTTTTAAACCTTTAAAATACAAAACCTAAATTTTATAAAACTTATGTTTAGTTTTTAATTTAGACTCGGTACAAGCTAAGTGGTTTGGTGGAGGTTTGGCTGGGGCTTGGTAACCGAACCTGGGGAGGTTTGGCTGGTTGGTGGTGGTGGTTTGGCTGGGAGGTTCGGCTAGGGGTGGCTGACCGAACCTGGTGGGTCTGTTGGTGCTTCTTAACCAAACCTGGGGTGGTTTGGTTGGACGACTACGGCCGATCCTCATGGGTCGGTCGTGGTAAATTCCGGTGGTGGTTCCGAGTTGTTTTCAGTGATGTTTCAAGCTTAAAGATTGAATCTTTTTGCAAGAAAACTAAAAAATCTTGAAAGTTTTTCCATGAAAACCACTAAAGACTTCAAACGTAACGAAAAGATCACGTTTTTGAGTGACTTTTGCAAAGTAAATTGCAATAGTTTAAGACCTTATCTTCCAAAATCTCTAAAAATGACAACTTTCTTCAAATTTTAAGGCTTTGTCTTCATAGTCTTCATATTCTTCAAGTTCTTCAAAGTCTTCAAATTTTATAACTTTCTTCATGAAAATTACTTCAAATCATCCCATGGCGATTGATACCAATTGATACCAATTGATACAATATCAATTATCATACAAAATGCTACACTGGAAAGTTTTAGAGATAGGGTAGAGAGAGAGTGAGTGGGTGACGAGTAGAGGGAGGAGAAGAGGAGAGAAAGAAAGAAATATTAGATTAGAAAGAGAAGAATCACCACCCCTTAATCCTTCCTTAGCCCTCCTTATATAGTAAGGGAGGAGGGACTAAGAAGCAATTAAGGGATATTATATATTACATAGTAGTCCTTTCCATTTTGTACTAGTTAATCCCTACACATTATAAACTAGATAAATTGGCCATGTAATCAACAATTTTTGTGTTTCTAACATATAGTATTTATATTGTTAAACGGTACTCACAGAACCGGAGGTTAACATTACCAAATTTTAACTAATGAACTAAGCATTCGTCCCTATCTGTTGTTTATAGCTAACCCTTATACATGAAGGTGTATACAATGACGTAACTACCTCATTCCAACTCCATCATATTCCTTACCACATGCCTTCAAAGACATGCAATTGGCATCAAAGTTTCAACAATTAAAGAAAGCTCAGAACATACAAAGACAAAGTTCTCTGCAATGTTTGAATGAAGATTATTAATTCAAAGGAGATTGTTAGCCTAAGATAAATGCCAGCTAACGAAAAGAGAAGTATCAGCTTACAAGATGATGCAAAGTATGAGCATGTCAATCCAAAGCACAAGGCGGTTTAAAGATGTTCATATATGGAAAGTGCCGGTCTCTAACAAACAAAAATTAAAGTGCCGATCTCTTCTATCAAGTTCATCCAACACAAGGAAGATTTAAAGATCTCATTATGAAATACAAAGTCAAAAGAGAATGATAAAGGCTCAAGATCAAAGATCACAAAGCATGAAGGAACAAGTCTACTATAACAAAGTCTAAGACCAAGACTCAAGACCGTAAGAGCTTAAAGACAATGTACTTTTAATGACCGCTCCTTTAGAGAGATTGTTAGCCTTAAAATATTAAGTCAAACAAGGAAAGTAACAATCATTCTAGATATAGTCGGTCTTTACATCATTAGCAACTTTGTGAGTCATGTAATATACTAGTCAGGGTCATGGGCTCGTGAGTTACTCTAATATTGTATATGTTGTGGGCCAAAAGCCCAACCAAAGCTGAGCCTGACCCATCCCTCTTAACCTATGCATCTTATATAGGAAACTATATAAACCCCTCTCCTCATGTGGCGAAGGTGTTGGTTCTCATTTGTTCTAAGTTATTTCCATACCATTCTCTCCTCCTTCTCTCTACATTGTAAAATGAGTTAGGCTTTGGGGAAAGCATATGGATCATTTGAATCAATTGACCTATCTTAACAATAATGTTTTTAAATCTTTTATCTTATGTTTAGAATCTATGATTGTATCAAGAAGTTCATCTTCATGTTTTGCAAATTCCTTTTTTCAACTTGTCTCGTTCTTTTTTAAGATTGGTAAAAGCTGTCATTTGTTTTGAAAGTTGGCTTTGAAGATTTGAAATGTCTTCATTTAGAGACTTGCTCATTTTTGTAGAACTTAGAATACGTTCATCAAGCTTTTTAGTCAAGTGTTTTTCTTGAAAAACATAATCGCTATAAGTAATTTCAAGTGTTGTGAATTATTTATTATTGAACTCAAAACATGTTTCTTAATCCTTGTATCATGCGCGCTCAGTGGTCAATTTATCATTCGTAGCCTTAGCTTCATGATTGCTCATATTACTTTCTCAACTTCTACTTGCAACTTATTAAAAAATGATTCAAATAAAGCACATGTTTTCTCATCATTAACAGCATGTTGTTCAACTTCTCCTCCATTAAAGTCCACATTTGGAGTTTCTGTAATGATACTAATATCATTCTATTGCTTCATATATGTACCCTGTATGGATTCAGGTAGCTTAGGATGCTGCTTCTCATGAGCAAACATATTAAACATATCATTCTCATAATAATTTTCATATTGTGGTACTTCAGATAATGCATCTGTGACATAGGTAGGAACAATATCATATTAGTGTCCGATGCGGCTTCATATAACTTTGACATAAGGATGTAGTTAGCGTTTAGTTCCTCTTATTCATCGTCATCAGTAACCACAGCCAAGAAGTCATGCTCTTTCACATTTAGAGGTATCACAACCTCTTCCTTTTTAGCCAATGGAAACCTTTCCTAAAAGTAACTTGAATCCCTACTCTTTACCTGGTTTATGCAATTCCTCGCATAATGACCCAAACCTTTGTAGTTGGAACACGTTATCTGATTAGCATTTTACCCATTTCCATAATCCCCAACAATAACTAGTGCAACAACAATCCTATTTGGATTCCTAATAGTCTGATTCCTAACATTCTGCCATGCATAATACCCAATCTAATTCCCTACATTTTTCCTAGTCTGATTCTCACAATTAACCCTAACCTTATGCACCTGTCTGCCTTGACCCATCTTTATACCCAGCTATGCAATATGCTTTTTGTGGGTGTTTGAAAAAATTCTTTGGTTATTGTTTGTTGCTGTAGAATAACGCATTTTAAAAGCCTTAGACATTAGTGCATAAGCCATATTAATTGCAGCAACAAGATATGTTACATCTACAATGTTCTCCATGACTGGTGGTGGTTGTACATAGTTGGTGTTGGTTGGTGATAGTTGTTCTGGTGTATAAACTGGTGAAGGATATGATGTGTTTGCAAAGAGAACTAAAGGATCATGAGTCTTAGCAAATCTTTTTGCCCTAACTTTGGTTGCTTCATCTGGTTTTGTTTCAGATAGTCATAAAGTTGATGGTAGTCTCTTTTATGAAACTTCTTTGTCTGTTTCACAATCATGACATAGCATTTCCATTCTGGTTTTAGGTGATTCAAGAACTTGATGTTGGTTTTTATAGTCTTTGGATTCAGCTTTTTTAAGTCTAAGTCATTCATTAGGTTTGCAAATCTATGATGATATGACTTAATGTATTCACCATCGATGAATGTAAACTGGTCAAGTTCATTCAAAAGTAGAGCTTCTTTCTCCTGTATCCCAACTTTAGTACTTATCAGCAACCTCTAAACTTGTAGCCACATCTCATGTGCACTTTTACAACTATCCACAACAGCATACTTTTCAACTCGCAGTCCCAATAGAAGCAGTTGTATTACTTGATCATCATATACAACTTGTTTTGCTTCATCTGCAGTCAGCTCTTCTTCAGTTTGGGGTCAGAAAAAAGAAGCTACTGGAAGGGTACAGGTTGGTTCACCAGGTTCTTAGATTAGTTTATATTGATAAGGACCTTCCAGAATTGATTTAGCAAGCATTTTTCCATTTTCTATACTCTTTGCATAATGAATCATACGACTCGGCCACTGAATGTAGTTTTCCTTAGACAACATAGGAGGACGGTTTTCAGAATCGGAAGCATAGATGTCTTGTTGAGTATCCATTGCTAAAATATTTGTGAAATTATTTATGGATCTTGGTAGAAGATAAATGAGTTATTGTGATTGTGAAATGATCTTAATTTGATTTGAGTTGTAATAATTATGTTTGAAAGTTTTGTTTTAATGAATGAGGGTTTACATCTTGTGAAATTAGTGTTTTTTAAGAAAATAGGGTTTTGTAATGTTATGAACTCAATAATTTTGTTAAAAAAATAACTAGATAATTTTTGTATGAACTCGATAAATAAGAGGTTTATGCCTCTTACTGCTTCCTAAGAGCAAGCATCAAAGCAAGATTATCATTATAACAACCAATAACATAAAGACATAGTTTCACACTCTTAGCTTTCTTGAGGTACTGAGGTTTGACAAAACTCATTTTACAATTACGATTAAGCATGTTCATCCTTTGAACTGATTGACCATTTTTATAACAATGTCATTCGAAATGTTGACATGTTTTTCCAAACAGATGACTTTTTCAATTTCTTTATCTTCACGTGTTTCGTAAAACTTTCCCGTTCCTCGCTTTCATTTGAAATTATAGAGATGGTTCTTTGATGTGCAGAAAGTTCTTTTTCCATTTCTAAAAGCTTTTAATTCAATTTGATTATTTTTTAGTATAAGAATTAAAAGACTTTTCAGTTGTAACTCTCTGTTCCTTGAGTAAACCATAAGCTTTTGCACATTTAAGTTTATCATCTTTCACACAATCAGACACTTTGTACCTCTTAAGTTCCCTTTTTAAGAATGTGTTTGCTTCTCGAAAAGCTTTGTTTATGGATTCTAAGAATTATTTTATTTTCTTGCTTTCATCAATTTCCAATTTCATTTGTTCAATTAAAAAAGCAAGCAAATCATGTTCTTGCTGAAACTTTTGTTAATCCTATTCAGCCTCTCCTCTATTATTACTCATATTTGATGAATCATGAGTGGTATTAGTATCACCTTGTTCCACTAGATATGTGTCATTAGCATATTCAGGTTGCTCAGGATGTTCTTTTTCCAGGGTAAACACATTATAGTCATCATTTTCTACCTGTTCCAATGAGTCAGTATCGTAAGTAGGTCTGATATCTACTCCATCGGCTTTTGTATCATTTCATGATTTGCTACTTGAAATCCATGACTTACTTCTCTTGTTTCCAGAACTACTATTTGCATTCCCACACACATTGAACTGCTGCTAACATATGTATTCCTAATATTGTCCGGCTGCTTTCTGTGTAAATCGAGCTATCAACCAATGCTTTTAACATATCAACCTTTCCTTGTTTCTGCAGCTTCTTTGCATTGATTCCTTGCCTAATTTCTTTGTCATGAAGTATTGATTCAATCATATATTTTTGAATGAAATCAAAGTCTTTGAGTATTCTTTCTTTGAAGAATTGAGGTTCAATTCTAGTGTATGCTTGAAAGTTCTTTCTTTAGTACGTACCATCTAAATTTGAAGACTTCATTAACACTGAGGTGAAAATTTTCTCAAATGGTGTCTTGAGCACTCTGACAGTTAGACTCATGAACTGTTTCTTTGGTTAGTTGTGTTTCCAGTGTATCCATGTTCTGAGAGAACGTTCTTGTGAATGTGTCAACGACTTCACCAAAGATATGACTAAATGCACGTTTAAATTCACTTGCAGTGACACCTTGTACATATTTCCGTGAGAGAAGCATGAACTTTGATTTAAGTGCTCTAAGACCGTTTATGCAACTACCTTTCATTATACTTGCTTTCTTTTAAAGTCTTTGCATCTTCATTTCTTCTGAATCCGTACACGAAGAAGCATCTTTTGTTTCCACTGAAATCGGTTTGTGAAATGAATTACGGATCTTAAGTATATAATGTGATGTGTTGTTTGATTGACGTTGTTGAAAGTGGTTTTGACTTTAAGGTTTGTTTTGACTTTTTTATAACGTTTTTAAGCTAGATATATCTTGGAAATCTTAGTTTTAATTAATGATTGTCGTTATGAGTCATAAAGTTTTGATCTTTCTCGGATTAGGCACACGTCTTTAAATCACAAGAGTTATTCCTCAAGTTTTTAAATCACAAAACTTATTCCTCAAAATTATTCTTCAAAATCTAAATCATAAAATCTGAATCACAAAATCTAAATCATAAAATCTAAATCAGAAAATTTTAAATCCCAAAATTTTAAATCATAAATTTTAAAAAAATTTGGCAGTATAACGTTTCAATCACAAACATCATAAACTGCATGATTAATATTTCAAATCGCATGGTTAAACCGTAAAATCTTTTAAACCGTAAATAGTTTTTGTTCTTAAATCGCAAAGTTATTTCGCAAAACCATAAACCGCAAAATTCTTTCCTCGATCTAAACTGCAATATTAAATCGCAAGTTTCAAATCGCAAGAATATATTTCGTAAGTTCTTAATTCGCAAAGTGTTATTTTACAAAATCTTAAACCATAAAATTCTTTCCTCGATCTAAACCGCCATATTAAATCGTAAGTTTCAAATCGCAAAAATATATTTTGCAAGTTTGTATTTTACAAAATGCTAAGTTACACAACCTTGCTCAATCCGCGTGACTGGTTAGATCGGTCAGATTAATTGTGCAACCCTTTTTTCGAACCACAAGATATAGCCACAATATAAATCGAAAATCTTAAAAAACTTTAAATCGTAAAGTTTAGAAAAAAACTTAAATTGCAGAAAAAAAATTAAAAATATATCGCAAATGTATAAACAAAAATTAAATCACTTTTTTGATATAACTAAATCGCTTTTTTAGTTTTATTATTAAATTGCTTTTTTAGTTTCATTATTAAATCCCTTTTTTAGTTTTATTTTATAAATCTCTTTTTAAAAAAATAAATCGCTAATAGACAAAACAAAAATTCTAAATCGCAAACCTGATCTTTTGTAAATCACTAATAAACAAAAAAATACTCAATCGTTCGAATCAATTGACCTGTCTTAAGAATAATCTTTTATCTTATGTTTAGACTCTATGATTGTATTAAGAAGTTCATCTTCATGTTTTGCAAATTCCTTTTTTCAACTTGTCTCGTTCTTTTTTTAAGATTTGTAAAATTGTCGTTTGTTTTGAAAGTTGGCTTTGAAGATTTGAAATTTCTTCATTTAGAGACTTGCTCATTTTTGTAGTACTTAGAATAAGTTCATAAAGCTTTTTAGTCAAGCGTTTTTCTTGAAAAACATAATCGCTATAACCAATTTCAAGTGTTGTGAATCATTGCTTATTGAATTCAAAACATGTTTCTTGTCCCTTGTATCGTGTGAGCTCAGCGGTCAATTTATCATTCGCAGCCTTTGCTTCGCGATTGATTGTATTACTTTCTCAACTTCTACTTGCAAATTATTAAATAATGATTTAAAGAAAGCACATGTTTTCTCATCATTAATAGCATGTTGTTCAACTTCTCCTCCATTAAAGTCCACATCTGGAGTTTTAGTAATTATATTAATATCATTCTATTGCTCCATATATGTACCCTGAATGGATTTGGGTAGCTCAGTATGCTGCTTCTCATGAGCAAACATAGTAAACATATCATTCTCATAATAATTGTCGTATTGTGGTACCTCAGAGGGTGCTCTTCCGCATGTAGAGGCATCACATCCTCTTCTTTTTTAGCCAATGGAAACCTTTACTGAAAGTAACTCAAATCCCTTCTCATTGCTTGGTTTGTGCAATTCCTCGCATAAGGACCCAATCCTTTGTAGTTGTAACACCTTATCTGATTAGCATTTTACCCATTTCCATAATTCCCAATAATAACTAGTCTATTTCAATTTCGAGTCCAGAGGCATTAAATTCCCTTCAATGGGATGGGGTACTGCTTGCATTCACATGTTTTAACTACGCCATTTATGCAAAGGTAGATTTTTAGAATCACTTTTATGGCACTTAAAGACACTTTTGCGAAACTTCATTTCATAACTCAAAATCCTACTATATCTGTAATCACCATACCCTACCCAAAATTAATCACTGCACTCATAGATAATTACTAATTTTACCAGATTTTTTGAAGAATATTCCATTTTCTACTATAACTTCCAAACGTCTTTTTTTTTTTTTTTTTGTTTTTTTTTTTTTTGGGTTGTGATGGGAGGTATTAAACTTTGGAGTTTAGCCAACAATTTCTTATTGTGTTAGAACATCCTATTTATCATCTAATCTATTTTCATAAATTTGATTTTTGTTCATATCCAAAGTTGACCTTGTTGATGGGGCAACTAACTAAGTCCAACTTTCTTAAGACCTTGAGTAAAAGCCTTTTATTTCTACGACTAGCAATCACTAAGTTTGCTCTCTCTGTGCATCATATCGTTTTTTAATGTTAGCATAAGACTCTATACACCTCATTTGAACATGAAGTACCTGTGTGCTGATCCTGAGCTTAGCTAGCCATGAAAGCCTAATTTCATCAATCTTCTGAATGAGTTGTCCAGTCAACAACTTTCTCCATCAACTGTCACCAATGCTTTAGACTCTTCTTTCTTTCCGTTTCAGCTCCCATCTTTGTATTTCCCGGATTCCATCCATCCCTCCTCCTGTTTTATCTTCCTTTTGTTCTACACTCTCTTGCAAAAAGCCCTGTTTGTGGCAGTTTGTAGCTTCCACTTTGGTTTTATCAAAAACCGCAGGTTCTTTTTGCATCAAACTGTAGTTTTCTACCATCTTCTTGTAGAACTTATTTATTCTCATGAGATCATTTCCACTTGCCATTTAAGGTCCATATTCTTCAGGTCATATTCATCAACCTGTCTATTCCTCAATGATCCAGTTGAGACAACTAGATTGACTTGGCAAGCAAGGAATATGAGTGATGATTGTTCATGCTTTGAATTAGACAAGAAGTATTGGAAACACCAATAAAAGCGGTAACTAACAGCATTAGTACTTGCTATGTTTTCAGAAACAAATGCTAAACATTTTGCAAGTTGGAAGATGATGCAGTAAAGCTTTACATCATATTCAAAGACTCTTAATTGTTTGTACAAGTCCATTCAAAACTGAGACTGTCCATTTCGCTTGTTTGTTCCTCATAGATTAAGGAAAACTTGTAACCCAGCAAAGGTAGAGATATTAGAAATTTCGATTTGCAACTTCAGTAGATAACCTGCTCCATGAATCTCTAACTGGCAGAGTAGACTTTAGAATCTCCATAGCCTTTGTGAATCGCCATCTGTGTGGATATAGTGAATTCTTCAAACTGTGCTTCAAGAATGTACTTCTTTCTGCATCTTTTTAGATTCATCATTTCCACCAGAATCTGCGATTTGATGGCATTCCTCACATCTCATTGCACATTCATCTTATGGAATTAAGCTAGATGAATCTTCTGTCTGGCCATTAGCAAGTGGACCTAGACTTTCTTTCTCTTTCTCTGGCCACTAACTCGTCTGCTGTTGTAGAGGCAAAATTAATTTGTCCTGTAGTATCAGTTGTGACTAGACACAGGACCATTCCATTTTGATAACCTCCCAAATGATAGTCTGTATGAGCCAAATAGGAGTTCCATCTTCATAGCCCAATATCAGTAGTTTCACCCTTTTTAAGAATAGCAGCTTGATGTGGAGACTGTATGAGGATTTTGATGTGTTGGTGTTTGTTGTGTTGTTGGTGAGTGGTGTGGTGGATCTCATCTTGTGTTCCAGACATGTTTAGTTTATGAAGAACAACTGGTTCTATTTGTTCTTCTTATTCAGAGTTTCTCAAAGCTATGATACCACTTGATGGTCCTAATTAAACTGAATGGATCTTTTGCAGCCTAAAAAGGATGTAGCCAATATGTATAAATACAAACGACTATGTAGAATCAATGACGATTAATACTATGTGTTAAAGCGGAAGTCTTAACAAATGTACTAAGAAGAACAATGAACAACTGAATTACAACTTTATTAATGTGTCTTGAGGATTAGAATATTCTAACTATGATATGTAATGATTTGCTAAGCTTGTGTATTTCGACGGTGATCCATTTATTTTCGTCTGTTTTTTCTAACTATAGCCAAAGGTGATCGCTTTTACATACTAAGGATAACCCTAAAGGCTTAAATAATCTTATTCTAAAATCTATCTCCATAAATATCTTTAAATATCTTCTCAACGTATCTAACTAACATCTACTAACGGTACTAACTCACTAACATTACTTAATACTTTGTACTGTCGGTACTAAGTATAACTGTCAGTACTAACTATTTGTACTGTCGGTACTAAGTTAAGAAAACATTAATCCTAACAGAAATTAACCTGAAAATGGAGTAGGACACAATATGACAAAGTCATATTGTCTGTTCAAGCAGCCTGAAGTCATTTCCGTATTCTCTCCCTCTAACAAACTTCTCCAGATTCCTCATTAACCTTCTTTTAAAGAGATGTTGATCGATTGCCTTGATCATGATGCGACACCTTTTCCTGTCTAGTTTACTCCGTCTTCTTTTTGGCAAGTAATCCATCTCCAAACTAGAAGCAATATCATGAAGAACCCTTCGAACAGATGAGAGTGTTCCATCACAAAACTTGTAGAGTTCATCCAAGAGCATCAACCTATTTCTTTGGAACTTGTCTTGATATATGATTCCTTATGGATCATTGTAGGCAGTGTATGGGGTCATTTTGGTGATGTCGGACCTGAACGTCTCAGGCCTGGTGATATTAAGCTTCTTCTGGTAGCTTTCGACTACCAGTTGAAGGTCTTCCACCCGCTTAAGAATGACAACGCATCTGGTAAACATCCGCAATGCCATGTTCAAGTCAAAAAAACTTTTTCTGAACCAAGAGAAGAAGCATGTCTTCAATATCATGTAGATTAAGTCTTGGGCAGTCTCCTTCTATGAACTTGTGAAGTTTCTCATCTTCTCTTCGAACAATAATCTCCTCTAAATACTTGTAATCATACTTCTTTACAACTTTGACATGGGTTACTGTAATGATTCTTTTAGTAGAGAATACATCATGTTTGGACTTCCTGTTGTTTGCATATCCATAGAAGCTTTGTTGATTTGGACCCCAGTGAGAGATTCCCCACATAGCATATTTGTCATAAGCTACCTTCACTGGACTCTATAGTGATGGAACCATGTCTTCTATGTCCTTAATAGTATCATACTTTGCAGCCTTTGTTTTTGTAGTAAAAGTAGTATATTTCCTGCTTAAACTTCCACCTTTCAGACATTTAAGGCCGTTGTTGAAGAAGTAGTTAGCAGGAACTACTTGACGACCTTGATCTTCAATTAATAGTAGAGGGTTGCTGAGGTCAAATGGATATTCATGTCCTTCAGGGTTTGTCCAGCCAAGTTTATCGGTAACAGCCTTATAACACTCTTCAAAATGAAATTCGAGTTCCACACGGCTTTTACATGTCCCTTTGAGTAGATTGAAAGCTGGTCCAACAAGATGTTCTTGTGTCAGATTCTCAATCTTCAGATTATGCAATACATATGCTAAGAAGTCGATAGGAGTGCTCATCAGCTCATCGAAGGTAGTAGGAGGTTTTCCTGATTTTGCCATTTTGCTAATCCAAGTCCGAGGAGGTCTGAAATCAATTTGTTTTCTAGCATTCCAATCACAATCAAGAGTTGGAGACCTTTCTGGTTTCTTAAACCAATCATGCTTAGAAACTTCCTCGACATTGGGTTGATCTTCAATGTTACCCATGTCATCTCCTTGATCTTGTGGCATCTCAGTATCTGCAGTCACAAATACTGGTTCCTCTGTTTGAGCAGACTTGCAAGATGATTTTGACTAAGGCTTGGTGCCTTTGGATGAGCTTAATTTAGACTCTTTTAACTTAGATCCTCTTGATGGGTCAGCATCCTTGCTTGTCTTCCTTTTCTTCAACCCTTGGTCTGGTCCAGCTGTAGGGTCTTCATCTTTGTCTTTGTATTAATAGCCTCTCTTTAAATAATATGTTTTACCATAAGAGTCAAAGAGATCCTTGTCGAGCTGATAAGATTTGACCAGTGCATCATAGAGGTCTCTGTGTTGTTCATTAGCTCAATACGATTTACTTTTCTCCAACTTGTCTAACAGGATCTTATTCAATTCAAACTCAGTAAGAGATGCTACAGCCTCGTATGTCAATTGCGGTTGAGAAGAAGATTTAGCCAAAATAACATTCTCAAGTGATTCATTAATAGTTCTTTGGATCACCAGAGTAGCAAAGTCAGATATCTCCTTAGGTAAAATCTAAGGAAGTTGACTTCTGACTTCATCTTTGATAATCTCCTTCACTGATTTCTCAATGATGTCGATGTATTTCTCTTTCTTAGCTTGAGCATTCTTCTTAAATTCTTCCGTGTATGACTAGAGAGCTATTTGAGTAGCAAATCCAATTCATGAACTAAGATGTTCATCCACAATTGCAGAAATTTGTGCGAGGATTTATGTAGAATGATCAACTTAATTGACTAGAGAAATATCTTGTTCCAAGGTAGACACTCTTTGGTCGAATCCGAATAAGGATGCAAAATCTAGAAGAACATGAATTGAGGAGGTTGTTGGTTTTGTTGTTGGTACGGGAGTTGGTGTTGTCATTTATGGAATAGAAGAGAATGGCTGAATTATTAGAGTAACAGTTGTTACATGAATAGTAGAAGCTTCCGGGTTAGCCGTCACATGTATTGAGAGATTTGGAGGTGCTTGAGTTCTTAATTATTCATGAGAAGTCTTGACATTCATCATAGAAGCTACTTCATCAATGCTGGTGGAACGTTATCCAAATTAAGAAATTTGCTTATAAAGTCGGATGAACTAGAAGAGCTTTGCTTTGAACCTTCAGTCTTCTGTGAAGAAGTGAGTGACACGTGTGCATCTTTAATGACTTGCTCATATGACTTTTCTTGAGAAGCACTTTCATAAGTAGTGTCAGTCATCTCTGCATCTCCTTTCCCTACTTCTTCATGTCCTGTAATTTTTGACCTTACGTTCACATCCTTGTACAATTCATCATACTCTTCATCATCATCCAGATTAAGATTCAGATTCTCATCTTCATCAGAATCTGTCTTTTCACTGTTACTTGCTTCATTGTCATCATTAGCATCACTTTCAACATCATCTTCATCATCATTCTTGGTTACTTCATTACTGTTATCATCATTTCTTTCATCATCATCACTATCTCCCCATGATTTATTTTCACTCTCAAAAAGATATTTGGGTACATCCGGAACCCCTGGTTTAATACCAGTTCCTTCATCTGTACTAGATGTCTTGCATTGTTGCTTATCTAGAACCCCTAATTCAAAATTAGTTCCATCACCTGAGCTACTAGCTTGAGAGATATGAAAGTATTTCTTGCTTCGTTTTGTAGCCTCCTTGAGCTGAGTAACTTCAAATATAGCTACTTTTGAGAGTACATTCAAACCTTTTCCTCGATCAGCCTCAACCAGTCCCTTCTTCTTAGTCGGTTTAGGTTTAGGAGCTGGCTTCTTCTGGGAAGTTACATCTTTCTTAGCTTTGGTACGCTTCTTCTTGGAAGGAGTTTCCTTAAATGAAATGGCTGAATCAGATTTTGTTTTAGGTTTCTTTGATTTTGGGGGTTCAGCTCTTAAAGCAATTTCATAATAAGTCTTGTAAGCTACAAAGTCCAGCATGGCTTGATTCGTCATTGCTTTAAGGAGAATAGCACCATATATTTGAGCGTCTTCATGTCTAGAGACGAATCTCATGGTCCCTAGTAAGCTATCATCCCGAGCAGTGTGCATGAACGTTCTGTTTCTCATTGAGATAAACTTATCTTTTTCGAGGAAGTGATGAATGATTATCTTAGTAAATCTAGGATATAACATCTTGTCTTGTTTCTTAGAGTCTTTGTTATCAATCTGGTAAGCCAAGTCATCCCAGATTAAAGAAACAAAGTCAATGTTCTTCTTGTAGTACATTCCCCAAAGTATTTGTACTCTTGAGAGTCATATCTTATTAAGGCCAGATACCTTTCCACAAAGACATCTGTCGATGATAGATACAAAAATTCTCCATGGTTGATGCAGATGATCAACAATTACATCAGTAATGTACTTGATTTCTCCATAATGACCAAGTTCATGGATAAAAGATAGAGCTTCCTTTTCAGTTGGGGTTCATCAAATTCTTAACCGGGAATCCTTGGACATATGTTAAGAATATCTCTGAACACTTCAACATTTACAGAAAACCTCTTTTTGTCAATCTTAAATCGATATGATGCCTTATGTTTGTCGACGGTAACCTAGAACTGATGCATATAGATGACTGGAACTTCAGTAGTGATAAGAAAGGCAGGATAGCACATAGGAAGAGCAAGGGCATCCAACACTACTTGATAAGTAGATTCCTTTGGTTTCATTCTAGGATTGATCCTCATGTTACACTTGCCAATGACATGTTGGTTCTCTTGAGCTACTAAGGCATTATCTATTGCACTTTGTTGAGCTTTGGAAGTCATGGTTCTGCTATGAATTTTCCAATACAGTTTATATATAACCAAGTTTATATATGACACTATATGGCATTCCGTTTAATGACAGGCAGGCATTTAGATTGCAAAATTAAGATTATTAACAAAGGATTAAGCATAATTAGACAAGCAAACATGTAGTAGTCATAGGAGAATACCTAAGCAAAAACTAATTCGCCTCCTTAATAGAAACGTCTAATTTGTCTCCTTAAGAGAAAAATCTAATTCGCCTCCTTAAGAGAAAAATCTAATTCGCCTCCTTAAAAGAAAAATCTAATTCACCTCCTTAAGAGAAAAATCTAATTCGCCTCCTTACGTAAACAATCTAATTTACCTCTTAAAGTAGTAAGATTAATTCGCTTCCTTAAGTTGAAAGACTAATTCGCCTCCTTAATGGAAAAAATCTAATTCGCCTCTTAAAGGGAAAAGTCTAATTCGCCTCCTAAAGGGAAAAGTCTAATTCGCCTCCTAAAGGTATCAGACTAATTCGCCTCCTTAATTAAGACAATTAATTCGTCTCTTAAAGAGGTGGATTAATTCGCCTCCAAAAAGGAAATTAATTCGCCTCCTGAAGGATAATTCGCCTCCTTCATACATGCTTAATTCGCCTCTGTTTTACAAATTGCTTAACTTAGTGATTTTAATCATCATCAAACACTCAACCAAAAACCTTAGTGTCACATTATTGTAACTGAACCATTTCTAGTAAGAGTTAACCACAAACTTGCCACAAAATTCAACTTTGAAAAATAAATCATACGAAATGCACAATCATTCATTAATTTTGTTCGAACAAAGATTATAACATCACTAACGCATACAATAAAGGTTTATAACACATACAAAACATAAACTCATCAACTTTATCTATTTCTACCCATTTTACCACATTTTCGCATACAAAAATCAAGATAAGCACGATCATATGATAACCATATTAGAAACTATTTTACATGAGTGTTCTACACCCTTAGGCAAATGAAACCCCTCAACTAATTTAGGGTTTCACTCACTTTTGATTTTGAAGAACCCTAGATCAAATTTTAAGGTTTTCGCATTCAAAAATGTGATTTAACCTAATTTATTTGATAGATATGATGTAGAGGGTGTAGGGAACAACTTCTTAATTGTACCTGAATCTTGAAAATAATTGGAATTGATGGTCTTGAAGGATTCGAGTAAAGCAATAGAGAGGGAAAGAAAATTTTAAAGTGTGTTTTTGTGTGTGTGTGTGTGAAACAAACGGGGTGGGGGTGTTTGTTTTGAAACTTTGTTGTTTTAACACAAATGCCCCCTATACTCATATTACTTATGCATTTTTCTCAAACAAGTTACCTAATGCATGAATAAGTTTAACAATTAGCACTTTTAGTCCCTAATGTTTTAACTACCACACTTAGCAACTTATTTTATGCAATTAAATCCCTAAAGGCATAAACACATAACGGTCAAGGCTCAAAAAAGTTAAACCTAATTAACTCCCCTTTAATTGTTAACCTGTTATTGTTGAAAACCGTTTCCTTTTATCACAAACTGATTTTATGAAGAAGATATTTGACATTTTCTCCCCCTCAAACAATGACCCGTTTTTAAAGATGTTAGGAATTAAGAGCTTCTACAAGGTTGTACTGCTGATGGACTTAGTACTGCTATTTGAAGATTTGTGATGCTACTAAAGTTTAAAGAAAATAAACTAAGTCTTTAGTACTACTAGTTGTAATAGTTAGTACTACCAGTACAAATGTTTGTACTGCTAGTATAGTTAGTACTGTTAGTTAATAGTTAGTGCTGTTAGTATAAGAAGTTAGTACTGCTTATGTGATATGCATAAGATATATTAGGAATAGATATGCATGATCACTTAACGCGGTTTGTAAGCCCAATAGGGTTTTCCTTAGTGTATAAAACAAACCCTATGGCATAGTTAGAGATATCAATCTTAATAGAAAACACATATCTCATAGTTAGTTATTCTGTAACCTTAGCAGAATATTTGCAATCAATATATTCAAGTTTAGTATTCATTGTTCTTCTTAGTATTGCAAGTTAGATTCCGCATAACTTATAGTATTCACAATCATAGTTTCTCATATAGTTAGTTTAGATTTATCCATGTTAACTAAGCTTTAACAAGCTAAAAAGATCCGTTTTATTAGGACTTCACAAGTGGTATCAGAGCTTATGGAGAAACTCTGAATAAGAAGAACTTTATCCGATCTAGCTCTCTTCCTAAAAAAACACAATGTCTGGTGAAGAACCTGCAACACAAATAGCACCAGTAGAATCTTCTCAATTGGTGTCTACTGTAAAACTTCCTATCCTCAAGAAGGGTGAATTTACCCTTTGGAGCATGAGGATGGAGCAAGTGATCTTGAATGGTGATAGTCCTATACAAGTAACAACTGATGAAAATGGTGTTGAAACTGAAGTACCTCCAAAGATTGCTCAAGCACTATTACAAAGACAATAAGAAAGAAAAGCTAAAATCATTTTTCTTTTGGCTATTCCTGATGAGTATCAACTGAGGTTCCATGGAATAAATTATGCAAAGTCTTTGTGGGCTGCTATCAAGAGTAGATTTAGTGGCAATGTTGAATCTAAGAAGATGCAGAAAACTGTTTTGAAGCAACAATTTGAAAACTTTTATATATCTGACACAGAAGGCTTAGATAAAGCATATGATAGGTTTCAAGTTTATGACATTATTTCACCGAGGCACCGTCCTTGACATCCGCGTTCCGTTCCATCCAAGCCATCAACAGCAAATAACCTGAGATACAATGCTTAAAACGTCAACAAAACGTTGAGTGAATTCATAGAGTTTATAATCGACACATAGAATGCATAATTTGGGTTCCACAAAACATCAATAACGTTGCTTTGTGAGTAAGCAAGTTATAACTTTTATTTTTTCAACTGAAAGAGCCCATGTACCGAAACTTAAGACATTCATCCCGTAGGACGAAATCATGTTCGGGAAGTATGCCACTTCCCCTAATACTAATAACAAAATGTCCGTTACGGGGTGCTCACCACTGATTCAAACCCCGGACAGGGTTGTCAAACCCAATAGATCTATTTAATGCATTAGCGTTCACCAACACAAAGTAGGCAATTAACGGATACACAGAAAAAGACATATACTCAGTAGTGAAGGAATCATATTCAAGTATAAAAAACAGTTTGCGTTCAATTTCACAAAACAAGCAATATATCCCCCTCGCGGAGTTAAAAACATTGAAAACTTTAAAAGCGAGGCTATGAACTCACCTTGATCAAAAGCCGATGATTAAACAATAAAGTCTAGCACGAAAATCCACAAACGCGATCACGACCTATAATTAGAGTCGTTCGATTACTATATCGAAAAGCAAAATCAACGCTTATGTATCATGATCCCAACAAAATCAAATACATAGTATATATAGAATATATATATAGTCTATATATATAAATATATAAAAGATAAATAAATATATAATATATATTAGTATATATATATATAAAATATATTAATTCATACATGGATGGAAAATCCACTTGCGACTTAGAACCTAAAACACCACCATTGAGATTATAATTGACTCCCCTTCATTATCCGCCTCCTCACGTTTTATATCTTACATGACTTAAATGAAAACGTTATATTTTTCGATAACTTCTATTTTTTTAGAAAGTTACTATTTTCGGAAGTTATCTATTAGTAAGTCCTCTATCAAAAAAGATTTGTGATAATATTTAGTTATCTCTGTCGAACCCTCGACTGTCATGCGGTTTACAATTACCTCATATCGATATTAATATTTTTCGAGTAATTACTAAAGTTTCTATTTTTTAGAAAATACCCCGTTCCCATCCATCGTTAAGTCTAAAATGTCTTACTCTTAGTAATAATAGCGTTTACTCACTTTTATTATGTCCGACAAGTTTAGTATTAACCCGTTGACTTTTTAAAGTCAATATTTGACTTTTATAATTATATATATATTTTTACTCAAATCTGACCCGCGTCAAACGACCCTCTAAATCACAATTTCACGATTCGGACAAAGAAGGTATTTTATGCGAAACGATATTCCGGACAACTTTTAGTTTTAGCAGAGACTCGAAACTCGACGGAAAATGACGAAAATGCCCCTGCAAGAATCTGCTGTAACTTGTATTTTTAATAAAAACGCAGCAGTTTGACCATCGGTTTTGACCCGCTATATCACGTTTTCGTGACTTTGACCAAAAAGAGATTCTTATAGAAAACATCATTCCGGACAACTTTCGTGTTTCGCCGGAAGGCCGAAACGGACTCGAAAGTACTCAAAACGACTGTCGAAAATCAGATCAGAATGTATGCTTTATAAAATAGCTGATTGGTAACTTATAAAATTTTCAAACTTCGATCGGCCATAACTTCTTCGTTATAAGGAGTTACGGGGCGTTTCGAATTACCGAAACGTACATTAGGACGAACTTTATAATATTTCAACATCAAAAATCAGTTTTTATGATTTTTTTGAACCTCGCTTTGCGTGACAAACTTTCTGTACGAATTTACCACATCAAAACACCATCAAAATCATTTTCTCAATCACCCAATATCATCATCTAGCCCATTCGACGCAAGTATAATCGGATTTCATCACATGCAATAACTCTAAATCGATTAAATCGTAAAAACAAAAGTAACACAAGTATTTAAAATACTTACAAAGCTATAATAAGCTAGAAACGTACCATACTTGAACTCGCGATCCCTCCCTTTTATGTCTAGCCGAACTCGAACCAAACCCAACAACTAAAACCGAACATTTTTCCAATTAACCAAGCTTTCAAAAGTGATTATCTAGTTATTTTACACAACCCTTTTCAATCCGAAACCTTTCAATCTAACCCGAACTCTAACTAGAAAAATACCCATTGCATGTGTTATTTTATTGCGTAGATGTGTAGGAAATGAAGAGAGGATTCGAAAAATATAGGTTGATCGGAATGCATGTGATTTTTCCGGCGACCACGGCGGTTTCCAGTGAACGGAAAACTTTTCCGATGGTGGTTTTCGGCCGAACTAGGTGAAGGTGGGGAGGAGGAAGACAATTATTCTAAAAAAGTTATAAGTGTGTGTAGAGCCTCCTTTTTATAGAAAACAATTAATTCAATTGACAAAAATATCATTCCCTCTTTTATTCTTTAATTTTTTTGACACGCACACGTTAAGACTTAATAAAACCGACCACTTTAGCTCGGGATTTTACTACCGAAACTATTTTTATTTCCGTCACATTTTTTTCTTGGTTTAAAACATTTAATAAAATGTGTACATTTTTAAAACACTAATCTGGCTCAAGCCAAGGAACAAAATGACGACATTCATAAAAATAATAGATTTATGATCTTAAAAATAATAACGAGTCGCGTCGTATATTTACGATGCCCAAAACGATTAACGAACGCGCGGTCAAATGGTGACTCGCGAAACGTCAAAAATAAATATTTTAAATTTCCGTTCGAAATAAAATACGAAAATAATTATTTACGATAAATAAAATTTTAAATGTCGACATTCGCTTACGAAAAACTCGTAAAATAATAATAATGACGTCGAACTCGCGATCGTCATACGCGTCATGAAACTCGGGTTGTTACAAAGACTGCTCAAGCACTATTAGCAAGGCAAAGAGAAAGAAAAGCTAAAAGCATTATGCTTTTGGCTATTCCTGATGAATATCAGCTAAGGTTCCATGCAATAAAGGATGCAAAGACTCTGTGGGCTGCTATTCAAAAGTAGGTTTGATGGTAATGTTGAATCTAAGAAGATGCAAAAGAATGTCTTGAAGCAACAATTTGAAAACTTTTCTGTATCTGACCCCGAACGGCATAGGATACATCGATAAGCCCTTAATACTAGGAAACAACTAATCATCCTATAAGAAGTATCAAGCGGTGCAGCAGTTTTCATAAAGAAGCTGCAAATCAGAAAATTTTTAAGATTTCAACCTTCATTACGAACAAATAAGCCATTGCATATAAGAGACACAGAATTGTATAGTATTGAATTACGGGAAATTGGATGATCAAACAATCAACCATAAAGGCTTTTGAGCTGATATCAAAGGATCCTCCTAGAGACCAACTTCAAACTCTCATGAATGAGGCCTATTCTCTGCAGCAGAAGACAGCTAGCACAAAAATTAAGATAGTACATGCAAATGGTTGTTTCTACTTGCAACAGGCCATACTATCCTCGTAGGACAATCCCTCTTCATCAACTATACTAATGATCTAATGTACTCATACTTTCTAATTAGTCAAATATACCACAACAAGATGATGAAGACCTAGAGCAAATTGAGTAATGAGGATTTGGAAGAATGACCTTAAATGGCAGGTGGGCCAGTGCCTTTCAAAAGAAGTTAAGCGATATTAAAAAGAAGACTGGAAGAAAGTTAATCTTCACAGGCAAGAACCTTAGTTTTTTGATAAAAACTAAGGTTTGAAATGCTTAACAGACATAAAAGGGGCCATTTTGCAAGGGAATGTAGAGCACCAAGAAATCAAGGGAACTGAATGGAGAATACAGGGTATACGGAGTATAGGGACAACACAGAAAGGACTGCAAAAAAAAAAAAAAAAAAAAAAATACCACTGCGACCTTTATGCATTGGTTTTTCAGGACAAAGGCTTGTGATTGTCCAAGATGGACTGGATATGACTGAGTTATATAGCCACGATAACCAACTGAGTTGCTCTCATGTGCCTACACTTACACTCCTCAGGGTTTGACACAGAGGTACAATACTTGTCTAAAAACTGTGTGAAAACATATGAAAAACTTCAAAAACAGTTTGATGAACAGCGACAAACTCTTAGTAAGGCTAATCTAGAAATTGTAGCTTATCAATTAGGCCTAGAATCAATAGAAGCTCAATTAGTTGTTCATCAGAAAAATGAAGCTGTCTATGAAGAAAAGGTTTTGCAGTCTTAGAATTTGAGAGAAAACAAAAGTAAATGCTATCACTAGACTTAAAAATCAGTTAGATGAAACTTTAAGAGAAAAAGATGATTTAAAAGCTAAACTATAACAGTTTGAAACATCTTCTAAAAACTTAAATAAACTAATTAATAGTTAATTAAGTTCTAAAGATAAAACTAGTCTAGGATATGGAGATCAATAGAATGAAAATGATTCAAGTGGTAGTGAATTGTTTAATAGTGTCTTTGATAGTCGTGCAAGTGATTAAGATGACAATTAAACAAATGATAGGTTCAAAAAGGATAATGGATATCGTGTTGTTCCTCCTCCTTTAACTGGGAACTATATGCCTCCACTAGCTGACCTATCTTTTGCAGGATTGGATGATTTTATTTATAGTCCTACAGCAAATAAGACTAGTGCTAGTGTGTCTCAAGTTGAAACAAGTACCTCTCAAACTAGCAATACTAGTATAGAAATGCCTAGACTTAAATCTGTTAGGCCTAGTGGAGTTATCATTGAAGATTGGGTTAGTGATGATGAGGACATTTTTCAATCTAATGATTTGCAAGCAAAATACAAACCTAGTCTTAAAAGGATTGAGTTTACTAATGCTAGGAATGAATCTGTTATACCAAAACAAGCTAAAAAACCTAGGATAACCACTCAAAATCCTAAGGTAGATAGAAGAGATTAGAGTGAGAAAATGACTCAAAAACTAGGATTAAGATTTAGGTTTACAAAGAAAGCCTATTTTGTTTGTGGTAGTTACAGCCATCTAATAAAAGACTGTGATTTTCATGAAAAGAGAATGGCTAAAAAGTCTGTTTTGAAAAATATAGGAAAGAATACTGGTAAAGGGAAATTAGACCAGTTTGGAACAGTGCTCAGAGAATAAATCATCAAAATAAATTTGTTCCATCTGCAGGCTTGATAAGGTTTAGAAGATTACCAGTTAGTGTTGCAAAGCTCTCTAAGAGCAACAACATCAACTAGTACATTCAGACCTGTTAATACAGCTACCCATACAAATAGAGTGAATGCTTCAAAATTCAAAACAAATTCTTTTCATAAGTCTCATTTACCTATTTATAAATCAACAACACCAAATACCAGGATTTTAAATGAAAAAGTTAATATTGTCTGAGTAAATGGTGTTAATACTGCAAGGCAAACAGCAGTTAGTACTGTTAAGGGAACTGGGGTCACTGCTGTTAAGGCCTTAGCAGGTTGTGTTTCGAGACCTAAAATGACCAATTTAAACAATGTCTCTAAAGACAATAGTAGATCATGGGTCTCAAAAAGAGTAAATTATATAGATCCACAAGGCAGACTCAAGTCAGTAGTGGCTTGGGTCCCAAAGAGACACTGACTCTCTTACTTTTGTGTAGGGAAATCCATAACAAGGTTCGAAGAACAAAGGAATATTTGATAGTGGATGTTCCAGGCACATGATAGGGAATAAAGACTTCCTTACTAACTATCAAGACATTGATGGAGGTTTTGTTGCTTTGGTGGAAGTGCTAGAGGTGGGTTTTAGTGACCAAGCCTCATAACAAGACACCATATGAACTTATAATTGGCAGAAAGAGGATGGGATCTTCATTAGTTAGGACAAGTATGTTGGTGAAATCTTGAAGAAATTTGGCTTTTCTAGTATAAGGACAGCTAGTACTCCTATGGAAACCAACAAGGCTTTAACCAAAGATGAAGATGGTGAGGATGTTGATGTCTATTTATACAAAACAATGATTGCGTCATTGATGTACCTTACCTCATCTAAACCAGATATTATGTTCTCCGTTTGTGCATGCTCAAGATTTCAAGTTCAACCAAAAGTTTCCCACTTGAATGCAGTAAAAAGGATCTTTAGATACCTAAATGGTCGACCTAATTTGGGCCTTTGGTATCCTAAGGACTCTCCTTTTATATTGGAAGCTTTTTTAGACAATGACTATGCAAGTGCCAGTTTAGACAAGAAATCCATAACAAGAGGTTGTCAATTTCTTGGTTTAAGGTTAATCTCTTGGCAATGTAAAAAGCAGACTGTGGTGGCTAATTTAACTATTGAGGCTGAATATATTGCTGCTTCTCACTGCTGTGGTCAAGTGCTTTGGATCCAAAATCAGATGTTGGATTATGGATACAATTTTATGCAGCCAAAGATTCATGTTGACAATGAGAGTGCCATTTATGTTGTCAAGAATCTTGTCTACCATTCTAGAACAAAGCATATAGAGATTCGGCATCATTTCATTAGAGACTCCTATGAGAAGAGATTAATAGAGATGGTCAAGATACACACTGATAATAATGTAGCTGATTTGCTTACTAAAGCTTTTGATATGAGTAGATTTAATTTTCTGGTGGAAAGAATTTGTATGCTTAATCTGTAGTTGCATGATCTCAGGGGAGGTTAATGGTGTTCAAGTGTAGTGGAGTATACACAAGTACTATTTGGATTAAAGTTGGAATGGATTACAACTGGTATGTTGTTTTGGTTAATAGTTCTTAATTTTATTCATGGGCTATGCATAGATATGCATCCTCATGAATTCTCACATGTCTATCTAGTTATTTATAGTGTGCTTGTGGTGAATAGAGGCATGTTATTGCATAGTTATTGGAGAACAAGTTAATACTGTTAGACTAATATTAATACTGTTAGACTAATATTAATACTGTCAGGCTAATATTAGTACTGCTTGTTATCGTTAATACTGTTGGTTCATAACCAAGCACATGAGGGTGAAGGTTCAGCAACACCCCCTGAACCCAACCCACACCCTCTACCTCACAACCAAATTTTTCATGAACCTTAAACTGAAGCACACATCGAGAAACTACTCCCATCTCCAACTATATATCAAAGAAAAAGAAAGACTCAAACAAGTAAGAGAACCAAAAAGGACACAAAGTTAGCTTAGACTAGTATACCTTAAGACCTTGAAGCAGATAAGGCTGTCCATAAGGAGGGGGTGACAGTATGGAAAGGGCTATCACTACTGTTGCTAGCTTAGATGCAGCACAGGACAGTGATAACATAATTAGGACCCAAACCATGGCAATGATGAATGTTGACATTCCTCGGGGTATGGATACAGGTGGTAGTCCTAGGTGCCAAGACACCATAAGGGGTGCTCCTGGTCAGACTAGGTTTGGGAGAGTGCTTGAAAATCCCAATGAACCACCTCTCTCAGAAGGTCACACATCTGGAAGTGGAGAGGACAAGATGGAGCATCAATTTGAATTGATGGCTAATGTACCAATCACACCCCATAATTCACCTCTCCCAAGAGGTTACACACCTATAAGTGATGAGGGTAGACTAAAACTACAGGAATTGATGACTATGTGTACAAAATTGTCAAAACAGGTGCTTGACTTGAAGAAAAAGAAGGATGCTCAAGCTGTGGAGATCCTTAGACTAAAGAAAAGAGTCAAGGGATTAGAAAGACAAAGGAAGTTAAGAACCTCACAACCAAGAAGGAGTAAATACAGACAAGTTGAGTCTTCAGATGATGATTTGAATGAAGAGGATGCATCTAAACAGGGTAGGAGCAATGACAATACAAAGCAGTGACATGACAAAGCCAATGTTATGAAATTGCTGAAATGGAAATTGCATGAAAATTGTGGAGTTGACACTCTGTTTATGGATGGTACACCTATGGAGATTAATATGCTAGTAGAGATAAAGTACCCACTGATCAAGGAATTATTGGAGAAGATGTTGAACTTGCAGTTAGAAGCTGAAGAAGAAAGTACTATGGCATTTGAGCTTACAAGTTCATCAAATCAATGCTTGAAGAGTAGTAAAATGTTTGGATACATGCTCCTAATGACCAAGATGCTTAAACTAAAGAAACCTGATGATTAACAAGTAAATATCAAGTTTACGGGAGGATTGTTGGGAATTTTGAGTTACTACTGCCAGTACTACTTTACTACTGCTGGTTCAAGATTGATAGTGCTGCTAATGACTAAAGAAATAGACTAAGTAGTTAGTACTGCTAGTTATATTAGTTAGTACTACCAGTACAAATGATAGAACTGCCAGTATAATTAGTAATGTTAGTTAGTTTATTAGTACTGTTAGTATTATATAGTTAGTACTGCTTATGTGATATGCATGAGATATATTAGGAATAAATATGCAAGATCACTTAACGCGTTTTGTAAGCCCATTAAGGTTTTCCTTAGTATATAAAAGGAACCCTACGACATAGTTAGAATAATCAATCTTTCATAGAAAACACATATCTCATAGTTAGTTATTATGTAACCTTGGTAGAATATTTGCAATCAATATATTCAAGTTTAGTATTCATTGTTCTTCTTAGTATTGCAAGTTAGATTCCGCATAACTTGTAGTATTCACAATCATAGTTTCTCATATAGTTAGTTTGGATTTATCGAAGTTAACTAAGCTTTAACTGGCTAAAGAAGATCTGTTTCATTGGGACTTCATAAGTGGTATCAGTGCTTGTGGAGAAACTCTGAATAAGAAGAACTTTATCAGATCTAGAGCTCTTCCTATAATACATAATATTTAGTAAAGAACCTGTAACACAAATAGCACCAGTAGAATATCCTCAAATGGTGTCTACTGTAAAACTTCCTATCCTTAAAAAGGGTGAATATACCCTTTAGAACATGAGGATAGACTAGTATCTCACTAACATAAGTTATAGTTTGTGGCAAGTGATCTTAAATGGTGATGGTCCTATACAAGTAACAACTGATGAAAAAGGTATTGAAACTGAAGTACCTCCAAAGACTGCTCAAACAGTTCATGGTGCAGTTGTTCCTAATGAAGATGCAAATCAGAAATTTTTAAGAGCTCTACCTTCATCATGGGAACAATGTAGCCTTGATTATGAGGAACAAAGATGGTATAGATGATTTGGATATTGATGATCTATACAATAACCTAAAA
>BQNB010073435.1:0-32118 GCA_026074375.1 Tanacetum coccineum
AAAAGGACCAAAAGAGTAGAAGAGAATCTGCACATTAATTTTCTGGAAGATCAACCAAATGTGGCAGGAACTGGTCCTAACTGGATGTTTGATCTTGATTTTCTAACCAATTCAATGAACTATATTCCTGTTAGTGTAGAAAATCAGGTGCATATGGACGCAGGTACACAAGATTCTTATGTTGCAGGTTCATCGGGAAAAGATAAAGAACCTACTCAGAAATACATACTGCTTCCATTACACCCTCATAGGACAAGGATTCTAGTAGAAGATGTTGCTCCAGCTGCACATGAAAACCCTTCTAAAAACTCTCCTAAAGTCAATGATGTACATGATTCAGAAGATGTTGCTGACAAGGAAGGACAACATCAGATGACAGAAGATGAACAAGTCTTGCATGGTGATCTTGAGAAGAAGATTCCTCAAGAAGTAATTGCTAAAGCTCTGGATGATGCAACAAGACAAGCTTTTGAAAAAGAAAAGAGGAATATTGCATCTCAAAAGAGGGTAGCTCAGGCTAGTACTCCCTCAAGTGCCAATGATGGTGAATCATTATTTGTCTATCTTGGAGGAAAAATACCTATTAATGCATCCACTCTCCCTAATACTGATTTACCCATTGATTCAAATATGCCTGATTTAGAAGATGCTTCTGATACATTTTCAAATAATGGCATATTCAATGGAGCCTATGATGATGAGAATGTGGGTGCAGTGGCTGATTTCAACAATATGGATGACACCATTAATGTCAGTCCTATTCCCACACTTAGAATTCATAAGGATCATCCAAAAGATCAAATTCTAGGAGATCTTAAGTCAGCAGTTCAAACAAGAGGAAAGATTCAAAAGGATTCTTCAGCACAACAAGCATTGGTGAGCTACATCTCCAAATAGAATAGAACTAATCACAAAGATCATCAGAACTGTTTGTTAGCATGCTTTCTCTCCCAAGAAGAACCCAAGAATATATCACAAGCCTTACAAGATGAAAGCTGGGTTGAAGCAATGCAAGAGGAATTGCTGCAGTTCAAATTACAAAAGGTTTGGATACTTGTTGATTTGCCATCTGGGAAAAAGGCAATTGGCACAAAGTGAGTTTTCAAGAATAAAAGGGATGAGAGAAGTATTGTTGTGAAAAACAAAGCCAGGCTAGTAGCACAAGGGTTTAGATAGGAGGAAGGAATAGATTATGATGAGGTTTTTGCACCTGTTGCCAGGATAGAGGCAATCAGGTTATTTTTAGCCTTTGCATCATACATGGGATTTACTGTCTACCAAATGGATGTTAAAAGTGCATTTCTCTATGGCACTATTGAAGAGGAGGTGTATGTCCATCAACCTCCAGGCTTTGTTGATCATGTTCATCCAAACAAAGTCTATAAGGTAATTAAAGCTCTTTATGGTCTTCATCAAGCCCCTAAAGCTTGGTATGAGACACTTTCTTCTTTTCTGATGGAAAATGGTTTCAGGAGAGGTACCATAGACAAAACATTGTTTATCAAGAAGAAAAAGAGTGACATTATGTTAGTCCAAGTGTATGTGGATGACATTATTTTTGGCTCTACAAAGAAGTCTTTGTGTACAGAGTTTGAAGATTGTATGCACAAAAGATTCCAAATGAGCTCCATGGGTGAACTCACTTTCTTTTTGGGACTTCAAGTGAAGCAACAACCTGATGGAATCTTTATTAGTCAAGATAAGTATGTAGCTGACATCCTTAAGAAGTTTGATTTTTGGTCTATCAGAACAGCCTCTACTCCTATTGAGTCTAATAAGCCACTGATCAAGGATGAAGATGGTGAAGATGTAGATGTACATGTCTACAGATCTATGATTGGTTCCCTGATGTATTTGACTGCATCAAGGCCAGACATCATGTTTGCTGTTTGTGCCTGTGCTAGATTTCAAGTCACTCCAAAAGCTTCCCACTTAAATGCAGTAAAACGGATTTTTAGGTACCTCAAACATCAACCCAAATTAGGTTTATGGTATCCTAGGGATTCACCTTTTGAACTAGAAGCTTTCTCAGACAGTGACTATGGAGGAGCCAGCCTTGACAGAAAATCAACAACAGGTGGCTGTCAATTTCTTGGTAGAAGATTGATATCTTGGCAATGCAAGAAGTAGACTATTGTGGCAAATTCTACTACTGAGGCAGAATATGTTGCAGCTGCTAACTGTTGTGGGCAAGTACTATGGATACAGAATCAGATGATGGATTATGGTTTTAATTTCATGAACACCAGAATCCATATTGATAATGAGAGCACTATAAGTGTTATCAAGAATCCTGTTGCTCATTCAAGGACCAAGCATATCGAAATTCGATTTCATTTTATCAGAGATTGCTATGAGAAAAGACTGATAGAAGTTATCAAGATTCACACAGACTCTAATGTTGCAGACCTTCTCACCAAAGGATTTGATGTCACAAGATTTAACTTTTTGGTGGTTAGCATTGGGATGTTAAATCTGTAGCTATATTTGAGGGGAGGTTATATGTACACTAGAGGGTAAATATGATGAATACTTGGTTAATACTGCTGAGCTTAGTTGATACTGTGAGTTACAACTTTGTACTGCTAGTACAAAAATTAATACTGCTAGGTTCAGTTAGTACTGCTGTGTACATATCGATTGGTGTGACTGCTAGAAGCTTTCTCTGAAGGGAGGAATATGATGGTAGCGTGTTCCTTCAGTGTTGGTTGTAAACCACACAACAAATGGTCATCAGTTCACCATGTCTAACAGACTTCAAGAACTGGCTAGTCCAAAGCAAACGGTTTTGGTAAAGACTTCTCAAATCCGTTGATGGTTGATAGTTTACCAAAAACTATATGGTTATCAATGCACCATGTTATTGCAATGAAGCATTGGCTAGTCCAAAGCAAACGGCCTTGGTAAAGACTTCCCAAATCCGTTTATGGCTGGTAGTTTGCCAAAAACTATAAAACAGTCCAATGACCCACCTCTCTCAAGAGGTTACACACTTGGAAGTGGGGAGGACAGTTTGGAACTTAAGGAATTGATGGCAAACTGTACCCAAATTGTCTGCTTTGTGAGGAAAAAGAATAGAGAGATTTGGTGAGTTCAAAAACAGAAAGAGAGTTGTGTGTGAAAAACAGAAATGAGTGTTTGGTGAGAAAAAGAATTGAGAGATATTTTGTGAGTTTAAAAACAGAAAGAGAGTATATGAGAGTCTACATTGGTGCTGAATATCTTTAATGGATCAAGTTTGGAGTTAATACTGCTTGGTATAACACTTAGTACTGTCAGTGTTAAGTTAATACTGCTAGGCAAGTATTACTACTGCTGGATGAAGTTAGTACTGTTAGACTTAAAATTAGTACTGCTAGACCAAACTTAGTACTGCTAAGTGACCGTTAGTACTGTTTGAGTCCTAACAGATTTTCCTCAATCAAAGAGCCGTTGAGATATTTCCGCCACATCTATAGCTTATAGGGTTTGACTAATTGGAGACTTCTTGATTTATCTATATCATTAAACGATTTCTTCAAGATAAGTACAACTCTTTTACAGTCGGTGAAAACATACTCTTTTAAACCTCACTCATAATTCAATTCACTCTACCAGAACCTTACACTTTATCACACGAACTAATCCCACCTCATTCATCATCTTTTCATTCATCAAATGGCACAGTTGGAATTTTGCGACAAGCATAATATGGTCGCATATTTGGTTAAATCTGAAAGTAGTGAGGGTTTTGATGAAATCATAGATTTTCTTACTTCAAGCCATATCTACTATGCTCTTACTGAAAATCCCATCATTTTTGTGTCCCTTATTGAACAATTTTGGGAAACTGCTGTTTTGAGCACTACTGAGGAAGGACTTCAAGCTATTTCTGCAACTATTGATGGACATGAAAAGCTCATAACTGAAGATTCTTTGAGAAGACATTTGAAGTTAGATGATGCAGAAGGCATTTCTTCACTCTCCAATGAAGAAATATTTGAGCACTTAGCTCATATGGGGTATGTGACTAATTCTGAAAGCCTTACATTCTTTAAAGGTCATTTCTCACCCCAATGGAAGTTCTTTATTCACACAATTCTACATTGTCTGAGCTCCAAGAAGACTGCATGGGATCAATTCAGTAGCAACATTGCTACAGCACTTATCTGTCTAGCTACAAGCAGGAGGTTTAACTTTTCTAAATTCATCTTTGAAGCTATGGTTAAGAATTTGGATAGCCCACACAAATTCTTATTGTATCCCAGGTTTATTCAACTCCTTATTAACAAACAACAAAGGTTACTCTTACCTCATACTAGAACTTATCCCACTCCTACTCTTACAAGTAAACTGTTTAGTAATATGAGGAGAGCCTCTAAGGGGTATTCAGGGGTAGTGACACCATTGTTTGAGAGTATGTTGGTACAAGCACATGATGAAGAGCAACAGCAGTCACCCTCAAGGATCACATCTACACCATCACTATCTCAACAACCCACTCCATCATCACCTTCACCAGAACCAATTCAACCCACCCATAAGCCAGAGGAGACTGCTTCTATGTTCCATGATTTACCTCTCCATGATGTTCACTCATATGGAAGTGCTGAGGGTAGTGTGCAACAACATGATTTGACAGTTTTGGTTACCAAATTGAATGACCGGATTGATGGATTGGAGAAGGACTTGCAGCAGACAAAGAAGACTTATAGTACTGCTCTCACCAAGTTAGTACTTAGAGTAAAGAAACTAGAGTACAAGCTGAAGTCTGGCAAGGCAAGGAGAAAGGCAAAGATTGTTCTTTCTGATGATGACAAGATTGTAGAGGATTCTTCTAAACAAGGGAGGAAGATTTCTCAAATTGATGAAGATCCAATGATTTCTCTAGTACAAGATGAAGGTATTTCTTGGATTCCACGGGAAGAGGAAGTTCATGAGAAGCCCAGTGATGAAACTGAAGTACTTATACAAGAAGAGACTCCCACTGAAATTATTGAAGAAATTATAAAAGAACATGGTAAGTGTGAGAAAGAGAGATAGTAAGAGATAGTATTCTAACATACAAGATTAGTACTATAGCAATAGTCCTCCAAGGTTAGTACGGATGTACCTCAATGTGTATACAAGAAAAGAGTGCCAAGGATAAAAGGAATAGCCATAATGGGAAGAACCTGCTACTCCAAAGAAGGTTTAAAAAAAGAACTCAAGTGCAGTTGAGTATGGATAAGGAGTTTGTTGGGTTTATTGAATTGATGATTACAAAACTACATGTGCTTAAATGAAGATGAATGAAACAATAAGGGTTGAATATGATACTTTGGTATTTTACATATGGAAGAATTAAAAGCTGGAAGATTTCCAATAAGATATGCATTGAAAAGTCAAAGATATGCATTGAAAAGTCAAAATATGCATTGAAAAGTCAAAGAATCTTCAAGATACAGATTTGGGAAAGATATAAAATAGATTTAAATAGGTTTCTTATCTAATGAAATTACTTTAACTCTACAAATGATGGAAGATTAGGATCAAAGATCTTCAAGATAAAGATAAGTAAATATTTAAATAGATTTTAATAGTTTCCAACTAATTGAATTTACTTCCTTGTAAGTCATGATCTCTTCTTATATAAAGAACATCATAGACATAGGGTTAAAATCAAAACACATAGAGACGACTAGTATAGTCTGTGTGTACCAAAAGGTGTGGCGTGTATTTTGTATTATAGAGTAGAAAAGATAGACGTCTATAGTGTGTAGCCTCAAGGATTATTAAATCCTTGTTACTAAGTTAAGAGTAACCGATCTATTCTGATCAAATAGTATTTGGGGCTGTGTTGAATAAAAGAAAAACCTTGTGATAACATATGGATTTTGTTCCTTATTAAATTCCGTTGTGCAAATACTCCATTGTGATATACATTATCCTAGATGAGAAATCATCATTCTCGAGGTCTATCAAACAATCTAAGGATCCTTAGCAAACTCCACAATTGGTAATCAGTAGCCATGCGGCTTCAAGATCTAGGATTCTTACAAGGATAATGTTTTGGTGTCGAAATCTATGAAGAAAGAAGGTTGGTTCTATTTGAATGTTAATACGTTGGCGTTGATTGATACGGTTGGAACAACACACGTGTTGGGAATCTTGACAAAACTAAATTTCACACATAGTATTTTATTCTTATTGGTTATATGGCTATTCTTTTTAGGATAATTGAAGATGTGATTAATGAAGACGCTTGATTATCACTTATTTGATGTTTTAAGTTGCATTTCACGAGTGCGTGTTTCCTTATCATATATAACGCATCAAGTTTTAAGTTTTTTGTACACACTAATGTAATCCACTATTTATTTTTAGGTTTACTGCGTTTGCATAAAAATCGTAAACCGTTCAGTGAAATCCGTAAACTAAAAATGATCATATCCATGTAAACGAGAATAAATGAATTAAATGTTTGTACATCAAGAAAGTGTTATATATGATAATTTAGAGATTAATTATTAACATCACATTTTTATTTTTTTTATTGGTTAGTTAAGTTGGTTACGTTTCACACGATAAAGTACGTATAGGCCTCCCGAAAAACACGTTAACTTATCTACGCCTTCATCAAATACCCAAAAAAATTTTACACCCAATACTAAAGTTTATTTTAAAATTTTAAGTATTTAACACTTTAATTCATATTTCTTATTGAAGAATTCAAATCAAACCCTACAATGTACAAGAATTTATAAATAGTATTAATCTATACCCAATTTATCCTCAAATGATACATTTTATACAACCAAATAAAATACAAAGATATTTTCTAATCCCCCCTCCTAAGCATATGAACGTGTATATGTATTATACTAAGCCCTAATAAGACCAAGAAGCTTCCAACAAATAACTCATACATGCATCTTGCATCCCCTTGAACATGACTAGCCCAGCTCATATCCAAGATAAGCTCCAACCTTTCTCCTAATCTCCTAATCACCTTTCCACCTTGGCATGGGCTCAACTAGATACCCTAAGTATCTCATAAACCAACCAAGTAGTATAAATAGGCATGCAAGGGTCATAGAAAACTCACACAAGACATTTCTTTACAAGAAAATCACAAAAACACTCCCTTTGTCACTCATTCTAACCCACGGCTCAAAATCATTATTTTGAGCAATCCATTGCTTGATTTTCTATCATCATACAAGCATTCTCATATCATAAAAAAAGTATTCTAAGAGGTTTCACGTTGGGTTAACCATATTGTACGAAAGAAAGCAAGATAAGGAAGTTAGGTTTACTTGGGCAAAATTAGGGTTTCATCTTATTTTTAACTAGCTAAGGGTTTAAAATCACAAGGTATGATTGTTATTACTTGCCTCTACTCATCCCACAAGTTATTATAAAATCTTAATCCATTTCTAACAAAGATTTTATGTGTTCAATTATCTCTATTTAGCTAAAATCACCATTTAGGATACTTTTGAATATGTTAAAGGATTTTACTTTATGATCAATGTTTTGTGAACTTTATTTACATATTTAATGGATCTAATATGAATGTTAAAAGGAAATGTATAAGTGTTTTTTAACATGTTGTTAAGTATTAACAAACATGTATATGAACAAATTAGGTTTCCAATGTTAACTAATAAGTTACAAGTGGAAAATGGTATAAATAACATTGTTAAATCTTGTATTCATGGACACACTCTTGGACAAAACATGACCTAATGGAACCTAATACATGTAAGACTTAAGATATAATGTTTTGTAAAGTAGTAGTAACAATAATGGGTACAAAAATCAAGCTTAAAAAACCATGTTTTAAAATCACAACCAATATAAGAATCTGTTTGGTTTGAATTTGTTTAACAGCCAAATTTAGGTCTTATAAAGATATTACATCTCCTAAGGATTCCAAAATGATAAAGAAACGCAAAATCGGATTTATAACGAAGTAAGATACCGCTAGTCTACGAGTTACGCGTTCTAAATACTTTATAAAACATTTTTTGTAAAAAGTTACTTCATTCAATGGCAAAACTTATACTTTGTAAACATCATAATATGATTAAAACATTCAATTACGAGAACCTGTGTTGCGAAAGAATCGCTAAAAACGGAAGCTATAACGAATAAGATACGACATTTACGGGTTTTGCGTTAATAAGTTATAATTTGTAATAAATAGTAAAAACACTATTCACAACAGAATCTTGGAAACTTAAAAATGCAATATTGTGATCACTCATCTTAATACGAAAGCGTGGGCGTAAGAAACGCGAGAAACGGACTTAAAACGACAAAGTTATGTCATTTTTGCTAAAGGCGTAATTATAAACGTTTTACATTAATAAATACGCTTTCATCACTTAAAGATTAGAAGTGATATAGCTATATAGATATATAGCTTATTAGTTATCAAGTGCTATAAATTACTAAGGGAATTTCATAATGAGCAGGCCTCTTCGGATGGCGTATTGAGAGTTGTTGGATTATACTCATTTTTAAAGTGTCCTAGCACCTCTTACGTCATTCCATGACCTCTTAAATTATGATAAGCCCAACGATAGTACATGATAACTCTATAGATTATATATGGTAGTTATTAGACAAACGTACTTGAATACTGATTTGACCTATAATATCAGGTTGTATTCGGGCGTGTAAAATAAGCGTGACGCGTTTTTAACTTGGGATTAACTTTTATTATCAAAATACTCAATCAAGGTAGAGTTCATAGCCCCAGCTTTTACATTATTGGATTAATAAGTTTTGGGTGAGAAACATGTGCATGTTTATAAAAACCAAATTGGACGCAAGTGTACATTTTTTATCATGAGTTACGTTTTGCCTAAGTAGCGATAACACCACTATGCCCATAAGAATTCATGGAATTGTCCAATTACTGGAAAGTGAGCGTGAAGATTATCAGATAAGACTATATGGATTGACCTCCCCGTTCTAGGGTGACTAGCAATCACAGGAAACGAACGAAAATCATGGTCGGATTATTTGGACATGTTCGAGGTTGAACGATCGTCACGGGCAAATGTAGGCAATATTATATATCTTGTAATTCTAGAAATTTATCGTCGAACTTCGGCTGTGTCATGAGCTTAGGAAAACGAATTTACATTTTGTGATATCTCTACATCTGTTGCATAAAATCACTGAAAGTCTGCGGTCCCTGCCTTATACCTTTTACATAAACTATGAAATTTCAAACCAACTTTATGTTGTCGTTTAAATGCATATGTACTTTTCAGGAGAATCATTTAGGGCACGGGGTGCAAAAGGGATAATTGGTGGTTATGTTTTTGGAAGTCCGGCATTAAAGATTTAGTCGCAAGTACATTCTAGTATATCTGTTATAGGGCTGGAAAATCTTTGTAATAAAAATAACAAGAAACAAGTGAAGCTTCGAGCTTATGTAAACATTTGTTAAATCCTAAATGTATCAGTTTTAAAATGAACTTTTAAGTTATCCGTCAATAATATATTCTTGTGCTCAGTGATCTGAGAATTAAACACCCCCGGACACTAGTCCGCGGGCGGAACCTAATGTGGGGTGTTATAGATTGGTATCAAGACAAGTTTATAGAGAACCAGGTCAAATGTTTTCACTGGACTATAACAGATTTCAAAACATTGAATTCATATAAAGGGGTTTTCACGGGAACAATACATACACTAATTGTGCATTAGTCGTTAGGCCTAGAATGCATGCATGATAGATTTTCATGATTGATATACATGATTATGATATAAAATGTATATTACTATAAGCAGTCTTTATATTAAATACTAATATATAGTTATGTTTGAAGTTTCAGATACGGTATGTCACATTCGAAGAGTCCATGGTCACCTACAATGGTAGGTCCACAGTCCATTTGAGGAAGGGTAGGACATAGGTATCAACCAGGAAGTCAATGACCACCCATTATGCAGAGGACACCAATGCTTAACATAATGGCTAAACTAACAGGTTCCACCATCGCCTGACTACATACCTGGCCCCGAGGAGCCGCAGTCGCCACCCCCACTGGACTTTGTTCCTAAGCCGATGTACCCTGAGTACTTGCTATAGGAGGATGAGATACTCCTGGCCGAGGAGCAGCCACCACCTGCTGCTGCCTCACCCACTGCAGATTCACCAGGATATCTTTCTGAGTCTGATCCAGATATGGAGCCGGAGGGAGGAACGATGAGGATCCCAAGGAGGATCTATCCTCTTACCCTACTGATAGGATATGATAATGATGATGAATGAGGATTCCTTGAACAAAGTTTATTCCAACGCGGCGGTTTTTGTTGGAATTGATGAAATGTTAACATGAAATAACGGAAATTCATATCCTTGTTAATGGACAATTGTTGAAATTATGGTTAGAACCACATGTGACACAAACTTCCTGCGACTGCTTTGACTGGTACAGGAGTCGTAGCATCTTTTCACTAATCATCTTTTTCTAATCCGGACTCATGCGAAATCCCATTTTGTCTTCAAAGAGAAGCCGCGAGTTGTTGAAGATTCAAAATAATTAGAAGGGTAGAATTAGAAAGAGGAGCATTCGTACTCGCTCTTGGTTCAATTACACGACTTCTTGAATAACGAACCTTAGATTTACTCTCAATAATGGCTAAACCATCACGAGGCATCTTATCTAGAAAATTGCCACCCGCGGCGGAATCTAAAGCATCTTGATCATTGGTATTCAAAGAATTGTTAGAAACCTATCAATTGTAATTCCAGAGCACCATACGAGTCATGAAGAAGAAGTTCTTTGAAAACGTGTACCCATGCGTCGTTGAGGTTTCATTCGGTTTTCTTGTAGAAAGTATGATTTTGTTTTCGAAGGTGAAGTGTTTTCGCGAAGTGAAAGAGTGGTTTATGAATTTCAAACAAATAACCAATAAGCAATTAAAACAAATAGATCAACCCACGTAGAATTGATTCTAGGAGTTCCTTATCTAACCAATCTCGGGGCTTCACCGTCCTAGAGAGAAAGGAAAAAGCAAAAGCTTAAAAATCAAGTCGTTCGGAACAATCGGATGTCTATAAACGTGAAGTGACCTGTTGAAAAATCGAAGGTGGTTATGAGGGTCTTGTCTACCCGTGAACTTATTACTTTGCACAAGGTTGATCAAAGGTTGTTTAAGTTCAAAATTGTTTGGCCATTTATCGGTGGAACAACCAACAATTTGCATCTACGTATCCCCCTCGATGGAGCTTGTAACATCGAGCCAAAAAATATGGTACGAATTGTCGGCCATTGGAAACTCTGGGTTCCTCAACAATAACCTTGTTAATTGATGTTGTCCGGATCGATTTCGATTACAGCTTGAGATCGAATGCGCATGCACTAAAAATAAAGAAATTAAGAAAGGTAAACAAAAATTACAACTAATTTTTTTTGGAATTTTTGAATTTTTTTTTTATTAGTCATCTATTTTACACGAAACACGGACGACAACTAAATCTAAATAATCAACTTACTTCACGGTGCGCTCTTAAAAATTTCATCTTAACGGTGACCGTTCCTCGTAAGTGACACAAAAAAAAAGGCAAGTTTTTGAATCTTTATGGTTCGATTTGGGACTTTTCAAGTTCACTGGAACTTATTTATGATAATACCTCAATTGAAGGTATTATTTGTTGGTGTTCCTTTTACCAAAACATTTGTATATTTTTTTTTTTTAAAGGACAATTTATTTCTTTTTAATGTTTATGATTTTTTTTTTATTTTAATATTTTAATAATGATAATTATACTAAAAAAAAGAAAAAGAAAATAATTTTTTTCTTTTTATATTTTTTTTATTATTTTTTATTTTTAAAATAGTATTAACAAAAATGAAACATTCCGAGGACGAAAGGATCTCAAACCAACATCAACAAACGTCAACGAAGGAAAACGTTTTAACACAAGTCCCCCCGGCAACGGCCCCAAAATTTTTGATACACACTAAAATATACGATATCATACCAACAAGAGCAATTAACAAAATTCCCTAAGGAAAATTCATCTTAAAAAATATATATATATATATATAATATAAATATATATATATATATATCTATATATATATATATATATATATATATATATATCAATAATATATAATACAAATATTTAACCAGGAGGTATGATTCACCCGGATTAATACGTTTTCCCCCAACTACTTTGTGAAATTGAAACCTACGTTTTTAGCTCGGATTATGATTTGAATGAGAGATAAGGATATTTTATGATTATCTATAACTATTAAATAAATAACAATTAAAATGAGCAATTAAAACAATTAAACACAAACTTAAACTAATTAACGGGGGCAAAATAAAATTGCGACAAATAAAAAAAATACAAAAATTAACTCCTAAAAAAATGCAAACTGAATTTCCTAAACCAAGAGACATGGGCAAAATAAAATTAAAAAAAAAGAAAAACATTTTTTTAATATTTTTTGAATTTAATTATAATTAAAAACTATTTAATCTAAATTAAATCCTAAAAAATAGCGAATTAAGTTCTAAAATTGAGTAAACCATAATATTTTAAACTTAGAAAAGTCTAAAAAATAACATAAAACTCAGAAACAATTTTTAACAATTTTTAAAATTAAAATCCTATTTTAAAAATTAAAAATAAAAAGCTCAATAATGAAATTAAAATCTAAAGGTGTAAGAAGATTTTACTAAATTGTAAACCTAAACAGTAATTTTTATAAAAAAAAAAAAACTAGTTTTTTTGGTAATTTTTCTGAAACTTTTTTCCTATTTTTTATGAATTTTCTAATTTCAAAAATAAAAGCTTTTCGAAAAATCCTAAAAAATAAAACTAATTAATAGAAAGATGTGAAAAAAATTCAGGAAAAGACTATGATGCAACAAAGATCAAAAGGAAAAATAAAAAGAAAACTCATAGGCTTAACAAATAAGCCAGAAAAGCTTTTTATAACTACGGCTTACAATATAAACTTAAGAGGAAAATGACTATAAAGTAACAATTTGGGATGAGCCTATTGAAGCAAATGGGTAACATGTTGGGTCTTTGAGGGAGAGGTCCGAGGGTTCTAGTCGGCAACACACCCCTTTTTGCAATTTTTTATTTTTTTGCTTTTTATAAAAAACTAAAAATTAAAAATTTAAAGAAGACAATATTTAAGGCAAACTTTAAAACGAACTTTGGTCTGAAAATGAAAAAAAAATAAGCTCTGAAACAGCTATGAATAATGCTTGTCTACAGAAACAAGGAATTGGCTTTTTAAAAAAAAAACTTTGTTGACACTTAAAAGCTTTTTATGCAAACAAAAAGCATAAATATAAGCTGCGATTTCAAAAACCGAAAAGCAGATCTAAAAAGCCCAATGAAGTCTAAAACTAAAAATGACAAGCTACTTGGAGCTGAAAAACACATAAGATACTAAAATCATAGGATTAAAAATAGCAACCTCAGGTAAAAGTAACTAGAACTTGGAAAACTACCCAAGCCTAAAACTACAATATGCTAAGACGGAAGAGAGCCTTTTTTGAAAACTAGGTCTAACAACTAATAAGCAATAAATTAAAAAACATAAAACTAAGCCCTATAAAGCTAAAAATCTAGATTTAGAAACCTAACAATCTCCTTTAAACAATTGTGTTTTTAGCTTTTTTGAGATAATTTAATGACTTCTTTAAGCTATATGTACCTAGGTAAATAAAGCTTAAAAAAATAAAACTAAAGCTTAATCTATCTAAAGATATATCTAAACTAAGAGCAAACTAAATTTTAAAACCTAAACCTAAGACCGAGTTAAATGGATTCTAATAAGGGACAGCAGGGTAAAGTTACCACATGCTGATGTAAATTGCAAAACCAAAACACAAATTAGGACCTTAAAGAGAGTTACCCTGCACTTAACACTCTTTTTGAGTGTGTTGAAACTCAAAACAAGCAAGAACCAAACCTTGTATGGTTTGGTTCAAAATTTTACAAGTGAAATCACTATGAAAATTCCCCGTGGTGCGAGATAGATTTTAATAAGCCGTAACTTTTTTGAAAAAAGCAACTAACTTCTTGAAATTTCTTTTATCTAGAGGTTTAAAATGATAAATACAACAACTCAAACAAATTTCCCCAGGTCAACTTTTGACTTTTTAATGGTCAAATACGCCTTATAGCCCAACACATCCTAAACGAAACTTGACAGATTTCATTAAGCACTAAAATGATAATGCTAATGAATAAGACCTTAATACCAGATATCATAAAGCTTATATTACCCCTAATAAGCATAAATCAACAACTGATTAAGCTAAGTTTTAAGAATCTTTAACTATGCTAACTAATTTTTATTGGATTTTATGGTTGTTATGGACAAGTTATGAAATACTAAAATTCTAAACACTTAAGGTAAAAAACAGATAACAAAAACATTTAATAAGCTAGAAATAAGGTAAATAAGCACTAATAAGCAAATAGATTAAGCTATTAAACAAATCTACACTAATAAGCAATATTTAAGCTAAAATTAAAGGCAGTGAAGAAAATAGAAAAACTTACAGATGCTTAGCTTAACAGAAGCAATTATTCTCTTTAGAGCTTATTCTACTAGCTCCCTGGCTTATTTACAATAACCCAAGAAAAGTCCCCTGGAGGGCTCATCCCCTTGCTAGCCTCCCTTCCATGAGCTTTTAAGTCCAAATATCAAAAGTAATTAGTTATTTTTAAATTTACATGATTAAACCTTTATAAGCTCAAATCCAAGCTATAGACCTTGGATGAGCTAAAATGAGCTTATGTGACTTATAAATCAGTAACTGAAATAGAAGCTAAAAAGAGAAGAAACGTTTTTCATTAACGAAATTTTGATTACATTAAGTGAAATTTGGGGTACAATACTGAAATGGAAATGGACAATTACCATTAATGAAATTTGGGTCCAATACTTGAAAATGGAAATGGACAATTACATTAAGCTAAATTAAGCTAAAATTCACTAAATTATCTAAAACTAGACTAGGAAAAGGAAGAATATCTGTGTGTGAAGGTGTGTGCTCTATTTATAGGCCTTCTCTTACCTTCTAGGCTCTAAAAGAGACTGTGCTTTACCCACGCTCCCTTTTTGATCTTGCCCGTATAATTCTTACAAGTGATTGCGAATCATTTATTGAGTACGTTAGAGATCCTAGGTAGCTCACAAACGGATTGCAACGTGGCAATCCGTGATTGAGACACCTTGTGTTTCTTTTTAGGTGCATAATTTAGTGGTAAAAAAACGGAGATCCCCCCTTGTGCTTCTTTGCCATAGCCGACGAGTATTTATTGCTTTAATAACCAATAAGATGCCCTAAAGAAGACATTTATGACCCTGCCATTGTTTTTCTTCATTAATTGAAGGGTCTAATCACCCCTCTATTTTAAACTATTTAGAAAAGCCCTTTGAATTATTTTTGACTGTAGGTGGAAAACTTGGGACATGGAGAACATTAACATGGTTTAGCGCTCTTTATTTCTATAACTAAAAACGGGGTAAATTCCGGTATTATTACTTTGCCTATGTCACGAATGTTCCTTGTGGTTTGGTTTAGTAAAGTGTAGTGTACAATAGGTTATAAAATAGACAGAAAAGTCCCTTGTAGTTATATGAAAAAGGGGTATTGGGCGTAAGGGTTGGCCTTTTTGTTGTGGGCTCTTGATCCATGTAGGGTTTAAGGGTTTAAGGCCCTTTAAAAGAACCTTAAGGGGACCAATTATGGTAACTTTCTGACAACATGGAGGGTTGATTTGAAACATTTTGAAGATTTTGTCTTTATGGGTTGACCTTTGTTAACCCATATACAACAGATCAGTTGATCTTTCTTTGGCTTTGGCTTTGAAATCATTGGCTTCATTCTCTTGTGCTCTTCCGCTTTTCTTGTGTCCGATTTATGCCCAAAAATTTTTTTTGCGGTTTCCTTGTGATTTTTGATAATATCTTGTACCTGCACACACAAAACACAAAAACAAGCCTAATATATTGTTCCCATTTTAGTCTGTTTCTGGGTTTATTAAATTGGGTTATTTTAAGGTATAAACGGATACTGTGGATTTTTACACTTATCAAAATTTTCCTCAAACTAAACGATTATCGTTTCCTCAACTTAATCTATCACATGCCTAATAACCAAATACCTCAAAAATTCCTCAAACTAAACCTTTGAAAAGTAGCAAAGATTTTTATTGAGAGAGCTAAGAGATCACAAGTTATAAAACATCCGATTTCCCATTTTCAAAGATTTTTTATTTTTTATTTTATGATTTTTTTTTCTTAATAATTAACTTCCTAACTACAACTTATTCTCTTGAGTGTTGACATAAAGTATTTGTTTATCAATACCTTCATTGTAACTTAAGGATCATAGAACAAAAAGCACAATTAAGTGTCTAAAAGATAGAAAGAACTTCATCCATTCCCGATTTTTCACTTTTCACATGCTAAGCTTAAAAATAAGATCACCATTAAGTACGAGCAAAGATGCAAGACTATACATATAAAATTACAACTTGTGAAATATTTCTCTCCGGCCATACAATCATAAATATTTTAACGTGGTGTGTGTTCAAATATTTTAAAACCATTAAATCCACATATTTAGATAGTTAAATCCGACCAAGCTTTACACATGTGGCCTCTTGGGCTACTATGTTAATCACTTATAAGGATCACAACTCAAAGCAAACAAAAACCTCCTTAGCCTAAACATCTTGGTTCACTTGCCCCAGAAATGACTTTTCTCTCTAGCATCGCCACCGTCATCAGGTAAGTGCTAAGGCTTTTGGACACCGCCATCCGGAGAATAATAATCAGACGCATGAAAACTTCGAAGAAAAAGCCCGTGTAGACTTTTGCAAACCTTAGTTCTAAAAAAAAAAGAAAAATAAAAAAAAAAATACGATTGGTTTTAAAGAAAATGAAACTGTTTACTATTATATTTTCTAACTTCAACATTTTTACTACTATTTTACATTATTAAGCTAGGAACTAGGTTCACGTTTTCTCTTTTGACGAAAGGACACATCGCCACGCCTCCGACAAGAGCTCGTGTACTTATTATGATACCAACCCTAAATATACATCCTCCATCCTTTCTTTCGATGTCACATCGGGAGCGAACCGAAAAATGCCCATGTACTTTATTACGATGGAGTTTGTATATTAATTATTAACACTAAGAATTTATAACTTGCATTTTTTCACTTTTTTTTATTTTATTTTTTTTTATTTTTAACACATTATTTTTGCAAATAGAAAAAATTTGTTTTAGAAGAAAACCAAAAGTATAAATTTGACTAAATTCTAAATTTACAAAATGATTAGCTATTATCATCCGATAAAAGCGTTTTCTCCTACATTAGTTGATTGACCGTTTAAGAGTAAAACTCTAAATTAGTAAAAAATTTAAAGAGAACACGTTAATTAAACCTTTTAAAAACTCGGGGAAGAAAAAAACCACAAGTTATTCTTATAAGTCTTTAAAAGTTTTCCAAATAACACTTTGTTTAGAATCCAATTCGTAATCAACACTATCATCTCTTAATTCTTTGCAATTTAAAAAATCTCTAATAAGAGATTCTTCAAATAACTTAGCCCAATAGAAAATCTAACTCGGCATATTTAAAATCTTCTTGAGATTAGCATAATCTTCATTACTAATGATTTCAAAGTCTAGCATGTTTAAGACTCCTACTTGAACTAGCACAAACTATCATCATTAATTGTTAAGAGGAGAATCTAGAAAAAAAAAAAGACTGCTACACGTTTTCGATCGGGTCAAAATTACTTTTATTTTTTATTCTCACCAACGGAAAAACCTACATTGTTTTGTCTAAACACTTATATTTTTATTTTTTTTTTTTTTTTTTTTTTATATCTATTTTTTATTTTTTCAAACTACAAATATATTTATTTATTTTTCATTTTTTTTCCTACAAATAAGATAATACTTAAAAACTTTTAAAATTTTGCTATTTATGCGGAAAACGGGTACGTGAGAAACAAAACAATAAGTAGGTAACATCACAAATCGATATATTCCCTCCCCAAACTAAAACAAAACATTGTCCTCAGTGGTTTTAAGAGGTTCGGGCCTCTAAGAAAATCTAAGCCGTTTTGAAATTATGCAAAGATAAACGTTAATCGCGATAAGATGAAAGATATCGGATCTCCCCAACAACTTTTCAAACAAATGATGAGAAGCTCGAGTGAAACAGGATACAACACCGAACACGAGAGGCTTCAGAAATTGTTGGATCAATCCTGCAAAAATTCACAAGTACAAACAACAAACAACGAAACACCGGAAGAGGATAACCACAACACATCACAACACATTATTTAAGAAAATAGAAAGAAATGGGATAAAGTAATTTGGTGAACTCCCACGAAGCGGCTTGTTTTTGTTCACCGAGTCGCAAGCTCGACTCGATCCCTGAATTAATTCGTCCTTAGGGAGAGCAATACTTAGAACAAGAAACTTTCATTGAAACTGCCACCGGCTTATGAAACGTGACGATGCCGGGGTCAAACACGGTGTCTTCACTCCCGAAGGAGAGAAATAGAATAAAGAAAGATAAATGAAGGTCAAATTTGAAAACAAGGTGGGAAGGGTGGGTAAAATATCGGCCATACAATCATGCGGTTAGAAACACCCTAAAACACTTTGGGGGGTTTATCAAAAAATACCCGCTGCGGGTTCAAAACATTATTTTTCTCAACATCCCGGTGTTCCGAATAGAGATGAGGAATTGACGGATTATCTTGATGGTCAAGGTTAGGTAACTCATTAACTTCATTTTCAGAATCATCATTCTCAGCACCTGGTGGAATTAAATCATCTGGAAACAAAAAACTATGATCTCTTTCTATGAGCAGGCTCACTAGCCCTCAACGGGGGATAGGAAAGAAATTAACGGGAAGAGACCTCGGTAAACTGAACTTTGAATTAGCAATGAACATTTTCCTAATGACTGGGAAGTTGAAATCTCACAAAGATTGGTCATAAAGACTAAGATATTCCCAAAATTCACAACATTCCTTGACGAAGTGGTTTAAAACGTTCAACCGCGAACTCATGGTGAAGAGGATCACTCCTTGGAGAAAAAGTAATTGAGGATTCATTTTGTTCTGGTTCATGATCGGAAATCTCTTCGGAAGCGAGATTATGGGAAGCATCATTACTAAGCAGATTATCAAAAAAAAAAAGTTACGTCATCCTCTGAATCGAATATCCTTCCCCTCAACAGTTAAAAGCAACTTCCATAGCTAGAAAAAGCATCGAACTCCATCATTATTTGGTCTATCTTGAGCAACCTTATCGGAATAAAGGTGTGTTTGAGTAAAAACTGGCTCATACAAAAACGTTGAATTTTTAGATCTCGACAACTTCTTCCATCTCATCAAAAAGAGGTTTTATAGGTGGCTAGCTTTGAAATTGCATTAAATTCAAAATGAGGATTTGAGTGATCGTTGAAAATTCTCTTCATTGCAAGTCCCCTTCTTAAAGTCCGAATCATCATTACCTTGGTGTAACGAATCAAGAAGAGCAAGTTCACAGGCGAACTTCTCACTAAAATTATCACTAGTCTTCACGAGAAGAACTAAGAGAAGGATCATCAGAATGAGTAGTGGTACTGCCACCGAACGGGTCATCTTTTGAAAAATCGATTACAGAAAATAGCGTAACAAAATGCTTATTTTTATTATATTTTTGTTTTTCTCAGATTTAACCGGCATAATAATCAATTTCTTTCCTTTCCTCCACTTAGAAGGTCAATTTTCTTCGTACAAATCAAATGGAAGCATTTGCGGTGCGAAGGAAAGGTCCTCCCTAAGAAGAATAGGCCCCTCTCGGGTCAGTTTCAAAATTAACCACCACAAAATCCATAAGAAAAGTGAAACCATCAACTCTTACTACAACATCCTCGGCTATGCCCATTGGGTGAGTAATGGAACGATTAGCAAGCTCGAGTGTCATTCGATATGGAATCAAAGCTTCAAGCACCAAGTTGCTTGTAGATAAGAATGCAGGTCAAAAGGTTAATGCTAGCTCCGGAATCAACTTACAGCACTAGTTCTAGTGAGTTTTTCTATTGTAAATGCACAGGGAAAAAGAAATTTTCCGGGATCGATCGAGCTTCTCAGAACTTTGTTTCATGATGAGGGCGGAACATCAGCATTCACGGATCCATACGGGCATGTACACCTCGAGTTTCTCTTAGTACCTTAGCAACGACTTTAACCATTTGTTGAACTTTAGGCATTTCGACAAGAGCATCTTCAATCAATCTCTCAACGGAGTTGTTTTGAACATCTCAAAAATTTGCTAGTTGATCACGGGGTTTATCGTTCTCATTCTCACTTGTCACATTCATTCCTCTCGGGAATATGGCAGTTTAGATGGATACGAATTAAGGTCTTGGAGAATTAAATCTTTGAAAAATTTCAAACATTAACGGTTTTCTTTGTTTTTTTTTTTTTGTTTTGGGATTTTAATGAAAATTGAATCTTTCTTCCTCCGGCAAGTGGGAGACATGTGCGGTATTTTTATTTCCAAAATTATGGATTTTGCACTTTTTCGTTGACGTCTCCGGTTTTGTTCGGGTCCTTTTTGAGGATTTGGAAAACAACGGGAAGTTGGAACAATAGGATCGAAGTTCTTCCCAATTTTTACCGCTCCTTGTGGTGATAGCATTAATTTTCTGACGAGGGTTAGTCACGGTTTGACTTGGAAGAGTTCCTGAATCGACGTAGAAGCGGAATCTTGAAATTAATATACAAAGATTTGTCCAACAAACTCGTAACATTACCATTAGATTTCAATTATGACCTTGATTTGAACATTCGTCTTTTCACACCGCATCCGTTTGCTCTAGACGTACTTATTTTCAAAATCCGTTTTCGAAACACCTTGAATTTGAGGCGTAGGAGCTTGATATGGTGGAACTGTGTAAACCGGTGGTTGATTGGTTGGTGATTGAAAAACTTGACTTGAATTGTGTTTGAAGGTTTTGACTAAAATTGTTTTCCCACGGTTTTCATTCAAAGAAATTGTTTCCTTGAGAAACGGCTTGGTTCCTTGTTTGTTTTGAACATTTGGTTTGATTAAACACCGGTTGTCTCATTTAGTTTGCCAATAGGAAGTTTCCTTTGAACAAAGTTGCCAACGGACGGTCCGTTTGTTTAGAATTGATGAGATGTTTTATCATGAAAAACGGGAAATTCCATTTCCTTTTAATGGTCCAAATTGTTGACATTATGGTTTAGAAACCACAAGTGACACAAACTCCTCGAACAGCTTGTGACTGTAGCAGGAGTCGTAGCATTCACTTTTTTCACTAATCATCTTTTCTAATCGCTCCATTCGAAATATCCAGTTTTGTCTTCAAGAGAAGCGGCGATTTTTGAAATTCAAAAGAATAAGAAGGTGTAAAAGATAGGAAAAGAAGGATCATATTCGTACTTGCTCTTGGTTCCATATTGCAACGACTTCTGGAATAACTGAACCTTAGATTTACTTCTCCATAATGGCTAAAACCATCAACGAGGCAACTTATGCTAGAAATTGCCAACCCGCGGCGGAATCTAAAGCATCATGATCATTGGTATTCAAAAGAATTGAGAACGTAATCAAGTTGGGTAAATTCGAGAAACCCATGATGAGGACCAAATTAAAAAGAATTTCTTGAAACGTTCCCATATGCTTCGTTGAAAGGTTTCAAATTCGTTTCATGGCATAAAGTGAGTGAATTTTTGTTTCGAAGGTAAGTTTGTTTTCGAAGGTGGAAAGAATTGGTTTATGAATTTCAAGACAAGATCATCCACGTTAGAATTGATCTAGGAGGTCCTTAACGCAACCAATCTCGGGCTTCACCGTCTAGAGAGAAAGGAAAAAGCAAAAGCTTAGTCAAGTGGTTTCGGAACTTTGGGATTGTCTAAACGTTGAGAATTGACCTTGTTTGAAAAATCGCAAGGTGGTTATAGGGTCTTGTCTACCGTGAACTTTACTTGCACAAGGTTGATCAAGTAGTTAAGCTCAAATTGTTTGCATTTATGGTGGAACAACCAATTGCATCCTTCCGTAATCCTCGATGGAGCTTGTAACAATCTGAGCCATGATACGAATGTCGGCCATTGAATCCTCGGTTCCTCAACGAATAACCGTTGTTAATTGTGATGTTGTCGACGATTTTCGATTACGAGCTTGAGATCGAGTGCGCATGCACTAAAAATAAAGAAATTTAAAAAGTAAACAAAAAAAAATTACACTAGTTATTTTTTTTAAAATTTTTTTAGGCAATCTATTTAAACCGGATCAGATACGGAAGACCAACTAAAAAATCTACAAAATCAAAACTACATCACGGTAGCTCATTAAAAAATTTCTTCTTCCTTCTTATGGTGAGTCGTTATTTACCACCAAAAGTGACACACATGCAAGTTTTTTGAATCTTTGGGTTCTGATTTGGGAACTTTTCAAGTTCACAGGAAGACTTCTTATATTGATAATAACCATCAATGAAGGTATTATATGAAGGAAATCTTTTACCAACATTTGTATAGAAAATTTTAAAGTGGACAATTTTTTTTTTATGTTTTTTGATTTTTTTTTTTTTTTAATAATTTTTAATATGATAATTATACTAAACAGAAAAGAAAATATATTTTATACTTTTCTTTTTTATATTTTATATTATTATATTTAAAATATTTAAACAGAAAGAAAACTTTCGAGACCGAAAGGATTTTCAAACCAAATCAACAAACGTAAACGAAGGAATCTTAAACACAAGTCCCCGGCAACGGCGCCAAAATTTGATACACAATAAAATATACGATATAAATACACAAGAGCCAATTAAAAAATTCCTAAGGGAAAATCCCTCCTTAGAAGATATAATATATATATATATATATATATATATATATATATATATATATATATAAATATAATATAAAATATAAAAGGTATAAAAGTCTAACCGGGAAGTACAAATATGATACACTGGGTACAGTATTTCCTCCCCAACGACTTGTGAAATTGAAACACAGTTTTAGCATCGATTATGAGTTGAATGAGAGAAAGTAATTTTTAATTATACTAAAACTACTAAATAAAGCAACAATTAAAATGAGCAAATTAAAAGCAAATGTAAAACACTTAAACTAATTACCGGGGGCAAATAAAATGCATCAAATAAAGCAAATACACTAAAAATTTAACCCTAAAAATGCAAACTGAACTTACTAAACTCTAAGAAACGGGAAAATAAAATTATAAAGAAAAAGAAAAAAAAATTTTAAATATTTTTGAATTTATTATGAATTAAAAACTATTTTAATCTAATTAAATCCTAAAAAATAGCAAATTAAGTTCTAGTCTGGCAACACACCCCTTTTTGCAATTTTTTTATTTTTTGCTTTTTATAAAAAACTAAAAATTAAAATTTAAAGAAGACTAATTTTTAAGACACTTTAAAACTGAAACTTTTGGTCTGTAAATGAAAAAAATAAGCTCTGACACATCTTATAATAAGTTTCTTAGAAACTAAGGATTTGAGCTTTTAAAAAAAAACTTTTGAAGACAGAATCACTTAAAAGCTTGCACAAAGCTTAAAATATAAAGCACGTTATCAAAACTAAAGGAAGTTCTAGAAAGCCAATGATGTGGTTAAGCTAAAAATGATAAGCTCCTTAAGCTGAAAACACATTAAGATATCTAAATCTAAGATTCAAAATAGCAACCTCATGTAAAAGTACTAGATACTTGGAAAACTAAACAAGCTATAATCTACAATAAGCTAAGACTTGAATAGAGCTTTTGAAAACTAGACTAATAAGCTATAAATTAAAAACATAAAACTAAGCCCTATAAGCTAAAAACTAGATTTAGAACCACAATCTCCTTACTATTCGTTTTTTAGCTTTTTGAGATAAATAATGACTTTCTTTAAGCAAAAAGTACTAAGGTAAAGTAAGACTAGTAAATGAAAACTAAAGCTTAATCTATCTAAAGCTATATCTAAACTAAGAGCAAACTTAATTTTAAAACCTAAACCTAAGTTTTTTCCTAGTAAAACTGGAATTATAAAAATGGAACAGCAGTGGAAGATTACCACTACTAGCTGTAAATGGCAAAACCAAACACAAATGCAGTACCTAAAAGGCTAAACCCTGCACCTAACACTCTTTGAGTGTGTTGAAACTCAAAACAAGCAAGAACCAAGCCTTGTATGCTTTGGTTCAAAATTTCACAAGTGAAATCACTATGAAAATTCCCCTGGTGCTGAGATAGATTTAATAAGCCATAACTTTTTTTAAAATGAAAACTAACTTCTAAAATTTCTTTTTCTATTGGTTTAAAATGAAATAACAACTAACTCAACAAATTTTCCACAGGTCATTATTGAACTTATTGAATGGTCCCAAATAAGCCTTATAACCAAACACTACCTTCAACTACTTGACATATTTTATTAAGCAAACTAAAATGAATAATCTAATGAATAAGACCTAAATACCAGATATCATAAAGCTTATATTACCCCTAATAAGCATAAATCAACAACTGATTAAGCTAAGTTTTAAGATCTACAACTATGCTAACTATTTTTTTGGTTTTTATGGTTTTTAAGGACAAGTTATGAAATACTAAAATCTATAACACTTAAGCTAAAAACAGATAATCAAACACACTTAATAAGCTAGAATAAAGGTAAATAAGCACTAATAAGCAAATAGATTAAGATATTAAACAAATCTTTACTATTAAGCATTATTTAAGCTAAAATTAAAAGACAAGGAAGTAAATAGAAAACTTATAGGATGCTTCAGCTTAACAGAAGCTATTAGGCTCTTCTTTAGATCTTATCTACTAGCTCTTGGCTTATACAATAACCCAGTATATTCCATGGAGAGCTCATCCCTTGCTAGTCTCGCTTCCATGAGCTTTTAAGTCCACAAATATTAAAAGTTACTAGCTGATTAAAAGTTTAAGGTAGAATAAAACCTTATAAGCTACAAATCCAAGCTTAAATACTTGGATGAGCTAAAATGAGCTATTGTGAGCTTTATGAAATCATGTAAAACATGAGAATAGAAGCTAAAAAGAGAAGGAAACTTTTTTCATTAACTAAATTTGATTACATTAAGTGAAATTTAGGTACAATACTTGAAAACGGAAATGGACAATTACATTAAGCTAAATTAAGCTAAAATTCACTAAATTATCTAATACTAGACTAGGAAAAGAAGAATGTATGTGTGTGAAGATGTGTGCTCTATTTATAGGCCTTTTCTAGGCTCTAACTTGCTTCCCGTGCTCCTTTTGATCTTGCCCGTACAATTCTTCAATGATTGGTAAATCATTATTAGCCGTTAGATCACTAGTACACACACGTATGCCGCATGGCATCCCGTGATTGAGAATACCTTGTGTTTGCCTTTTAGGCATAATTTGTGTAAAAAATGAATCCCCTAGTGCTTCTTTGGGCCATAGCCCATTGAGTGACTTTATTGCTTGAATAACCAATAAGATGCCCTGAGATGACATGTTCTTGACCAAGCCAAATGTGTTCTTCATTACTTGAATGTCTAAATCACCACTCAATTTTAGAAAAAAAAAGCCCCCCCCTTTGAGATTATTACCTGTAGGGTAAACGTTGCGACATGGATGAACATAACATGGTTTGGCGCTCTTTTAATAATTGAAATGGGGTAAATTCGTTTACTTTGGGCCTAATTGTCAAAGAATGGTCTTGTGGTTGGTTTTATAAAGGTTGTTGTGTAAAATAGGTTATAAAATTGACAAGAAAATGGTCCTAGTAGTTATAATTGAAAAGGGTATTGGGCTAAGGTTTGGGCTTTTTTGTTGTGGCTCTTGATCCGAGTATGGTTATTAAGAGGTTAAAGGCCATTAAAATGAGTGGACCTTAGGGACCAATAGTGGTAACTTTCTAAACTTGGAGGGTTGATTTGAAAACATTTGAGTTTTTGGATCTTTTAAGGGTTGTCTTTGTGACCCATCGAGTTAACCTGAGAGTTGACTTTCTTTGCTTTGGCTTTGAAGATCTTTTGGCTTCTCTTGTGCTCTTCCCGTTCTCTCACGAACTGTGTCCGTGTTTGCCTATTTTGGCGTTTTTCCTTAGATTTTTGATATATCCGTACCTGCACACCCAAAACACAAAAACAAGCATATATTTTCCATTTTTAGTTTGTTCTGGGTTTAATTGGGTTATTTTAGGTATAAACGGATATGTGTATTTTTACACTTATCAGAACTCTGTGCTTAAATTGTAGAAGTTGGTTACCAAGTTATGGCGACTTAAGGACTGTGATCATGCACGAGTCCCACAAGTCTAAATACTCTATTCATCCCGGTGTTCTGACAGATGTACCAGATATGAAGAAACTATACTGGTGGCGCCAATTATGAAAGCCAACATCGCCAGACCTATGTTAGCTAAATGTTTAACAAATGTGCTAGGTCAAGGCCGAACATCAGAGACCATCGGGTTTGTTTACGGTGCAGCCCGAGACCCTCAATGGAAGTAGGGACATACATCACGATGATTTGTTTCACGAAGGTTCCAAGTCGTCACAAAGTTAAATGACACTGATTTTAGGTGATCAAATGACTGACTTACAAAGTCAGCCATTTTTTATGCCAATGAGGGAAACAATCCCAAAGATAAACTGGCCGAGAATGTACTAAAGAGGTATCACGAAGCATGGAATACCTGTCTCAATTAAACTGTGATCGTGAACCCTTTGGTTCCACAAATCAAAATTTCTAGAAGTTCTACTTCAGTAAGGCTTTGGGTACAAGTTTGGATATGATACTACATATCAATCCCGCAACCGACAGACAAAAGTCTCACAGAAGAACCATCCAAACTCTCGGAGGGGATATGCTACGTACTTGCGTAATCGACTTTAGGAAATGGTTGGTTAAACATTGTCGTTGGCGAAGTTTTCATACAATAACAGTTAACATGGCCACATTAATTAAGCTGGCAACCGTTTGAAGCACTTTATGGACGAAAGTGTCGTTCACGTAACCGATGGGGGTGTTGGGTGCCGAGGTTGGGACAAGTTCAGCTCACTGGTTCCTAGAATTAGTGCAAGAACACAACGGAGAGGATCATCCAGATTAAACAAAGGATTCAAACCGCTCGTGATTGACAAAAGAGCTACGCTGACTTAAAGCGTAAACCGATGGAATTTCAAGTTAGAGATAAAGTTATGCTTAAGGTTTTGCCTTGGAAAGGGGTCGTACGTTTTGGCAACGGGAGAAGTAAAATCCCTAGATATGTTCTGAACCTTTCAAAGTGTTTGAAAAAGGGTTGGAATTCGTTGCTTACAAGCTTGACTTCCTTAAGCTAAGCAGGGTCCACAATACGTTCAGGTATCCAACTTGAAGAAATTTATTCTGACGATTCCATTAGTCATTCCGTTGGAAGGAACTTTCCAAGAGATGACAAGCTTCATTTTGTTGAAAAGCCTGTAGAAAAATCATAGATATGCGAAAGTCAAACAATTGAGGCGAAGCCGAGTCCCAATTGTCAAGGTTCGATGGAACTCTTGGATCTTGGACAAAACTATTTTTCACAATAGTTTATTCTTATTGGTTATATGGCTATTATTTTTAGGATTTATTGAAGATGTGATTATGAAGACGATTGATTATCACTTATTTGATGTTTTAGTTGAATTTCACGAGTGCGTGTTCTTATCATATATAACGCCTCATGTTTTAGGTTATTGTACGACATTATGTAATCCACTATTTATTTTTAGGGTTGTACGCGTTTGCATTAAATCGTAACCGTTAAGTGAAATCGCGTAAACTAAAAATGATCATTCAATGTAAACGAGAATTAAATGATTAAATGTTTACATCAAGAAAGTGTTATATGATTATTTAGAGGATAATTATTAACATTGCACATTTTATTTTTATTGGTTACGTTAAGTGGTTACGTTTCACGATAAAGTACGTTTAGGCCTTCTCGGGAACACGTTAACTTATCTACGCTTCAATAAAATACCCAAAATTTGTACCCAAACCTTAAAGATTATTTAAAACTCAAAGTATTTTTTATCACTTTATTTCAGAAACTTATCGACGGAATTCAAATACAAACCCTACAATGTACAAGTTAAACATTGAATTTAATCTATACTACATTTATACTCAAATGAACATTTATACAAACCAACTAAAGATCAAAGATATTATTCTAATCCCCCTCCTCGCATAAGAACGTGTAATATGTTATGTATACTAATCCTAGAATAATAACCAAGAAGCTTTCACAAATATCTTCAATACATGCAACTTGCATCCACGTGAACCATACTACCAAGTCTTATCCAAGATAAGCTCCAACCTTCCTCCTAAGTCTTCTAATCCTTGCCACCTTGCATGGCTTCAACTAGATACCATAATATCTCATAATATCTACCAAGTAGTATAAATAGGTATGTAAGGGTCATAGAAAACTCACACAAGACAATTCTTCCAAGAAAAAATCACAAAATCAAAATCTCTTTTGTCCTCTCTTAGCTAAGATAAACCCACGGCTCAAAATCATTATTTTAGCAATCCATTGCATGATTTTCTATCACATACAAGCATCTCATATAATATATAATGTATTCTAAGAAGGTTTTCAAGGCTTGGTTAACCCATATTTTAACAAAGAAAGGAAGCAGCGAAAAGGAAGCTAGGGTTTACTTGGGAAAATAAAAAAAAAAAATAGGGTTTCATCTATATTTACTGACTAAGGGTTTAAATCATAAGGGTGCGATTGTTTATCTTTCCTCTAACGTCATCCAAACAAGGTTATTAAAAAGCTTAATCATTTCATAAACTAAGAATTTTATGTTTCCATAAAATGCCTATTTAGCTAAAGCACCAATTTAGGATACTTTTGAATATAGTGAAAGGGATTTTTTAACTTATGATCAAATGTTTTGTGAACTTATTTACATGTTATCCGACTCTAATATGATGTTAAAAGGAATGTATAAGTGTTTTAACATGTTGGTTAAGTATTAACATGTATATGAACAAATTAGGGTTTCAATGTTAACTTAATAAGTTACAAGTGAAAATGGTGTAAATAACATGTTAATCTTGTATTCATGGACACTCTTGGACAAAACATGACCTAATGGACCTAATATATGTAATACATAAGAATATAAATGGTTGTAAAGTAGTAGTAACAAGGTGTTGAAGCTTAATGGTACAAAAATCAAGCTTAAAACATGTTTTAATCACAACCATTAAAAGTTTCTGTTTTGGTCCGAATTAGTTAACAGCCATATTAGGTTTTATAAAGATAGTACATCTCATAAGGATTCCAAAATGATAAGAAACTCGAAAATCGGTATTTATAACGAAGAAGAATGCTAAGTTACAGAGATTACGACGCTAAATACTTTCTAAACAAATTTTATAAACATTTCTATTCATGGCAGATAACTTAAACTTTTAAACATCATACTATGATAAAACTTTTCAAAATTACGAGAACGTGTTCAAAAGAAATCGCTAAAGAAATCGGAGCTATAACGAATAAGAATACACATTTACGGGTTTTTGCGTCAATAAGTTATAATTCGTACTGAACAGTAAAACACTATTCACCAACAGAATAGCGGAAAACTTACAAAAAATGCAATATTTATGAACACTCCATCTAATAACGAAAGTGTGGGCGTAAAGAAAACGCAAGAAACGGTACTTAAAACGACAAAGTTTATGTCATTTTTTGCTAAAGGCGTAAATTATAAAACCGTTTTACTTTATAAAAAACGATTTCACATAAACAATTATATGGTGATATAGCTATATATATATATAATATATATATATATATATATATATATATATATATATATAATATATATATATATATGGTGTTGGTGTGTGTGTTATTATTATTTATCAAAGTGGCTAATATTACTAGGAGAAATTTTCACCATAATGAGGCCTCTTTGGATGCGTATTGATGAGGTGTTGTGATTTACGATTTAAAGAGTGTCCTAGCTCCTCGTAAACGTCTGTCTGACCTCTTAAATTAAGATAGCCCGAACGATAGTACGATGATACCTAGAAAGCATTATATAATGTAGTTGTTAGACAACAGTACATTGAATACTGATTCGACCTAAAATATCCTAGGTTGCATTCGGCAGTTTAGCGTGATGAGCGTTTTTTTACTTGGGATAATTTTATATCAATCTTACTCCACTCAAGGTGAGATTCATACAGCCCTGTGTTTTACAATTACTGATTTACAAGTTTTTGGGGGTGAAAACATATGCATGTTTTACAAATTGACGCCCCTCCCCGGAGCAAGTGTACAATTTATCAATGAATTACGTTTTGTCCTAAGTAGCGATAGACCCACTATGCCCAAGAAATCATGAACAGTCACTTACATAAAGTGAGTACGAATGATAGATAGATAAGACTATTTGGGATTGAAACCTCCCCGGTTCGGGTGACTACAATCACTGGAAACGAACGTAAATATACAATGTCGGATTTGGAATGTTAACTGTTGAAACATCGTCAACGGCGATGTAGAGCAATATTTATATTATATATTGTAATTCAATGTTATGCGAGCTTCGGTGTCATGAAGCCTTAGGAAATCGAAATTACATTTTGTGATCCCTGCAACTGTTGCTTAACAATAAAACCGGGGAAAGGTCTTGCGTCCGGCTTATACCTTTAATAACCCTATGGAAATTCACCAACTTTATTTTGACGTTTTAAATGCAATGTTTTCAGAGGAGAATCATAGGGCACGGGTGCAAAAGTGATACATTGGTGATTATGTTTTGGATTGTCCAGCAATTAAAGATTTAGATCCGCATAGTATATTTTTGTAATATTTGTTATGCTGGAAATCTTTTGTAATTAATCCAAGTAAACAAAGTGAAGCATTGGAGCTTTTGTAAACCTTTTTTTTAAAAAAATTTCCCAATGTATCAGTTTTAAAATGACTTTTAATTGTCATTCAATATATATCTTGTGCTAGTGATCTGAGAAGTAACACGCCCCGGACCCTTATTCCGCTGATGTGGGGGTGTTACATCATATCTTAAAGTGGGTGTTACACTTTGAAGATAACTTGTTTGTTTTATATGGTGTTGACGAAGACTTGTAAAATCTAGCAATGTGTGATTTTTCTTATGGTGCTCAATGCCCACATTCGCTATCACTTAAAGGAGTTACGTTATGGTACTCAGTGTCTCATTATAGAGGATGAGGATTTTGTCAAGAGGTTGCGGTCTACTTATACTTCTTGGTTTCAGTATGAGTTTGATGTCACGTGGATAAACAAGACATAAGACACAAGTTTGGGATATTCTACTTCTTCATTAAGTTTGTTATACTCAGTTTTCTTCATCAGTAATCATTACATAGAGCCTACAGAGTCTGAGATTCAAAAGATGGTTAACATACTTTTTAGAGGAAGCTTATTGTTAAAATGTTTAACCATCTACATGCACCACTTGGGGGGGAAGTGTTTCGTTACTACTGCTGATCTTTATTACTACTGCTAGTTTAAATTTCTACTGCTCAGATTCATTTTTTTAAGGCGCGTCATGGAGGGAAATTTGAGTCATTAGAAGGATGGATTAGTAGTTGTGGTATATGATTTATAGCTATTTGCTATCACTTTGGCTATCACTTTGGTCATAGAGGGGAATTTGAATCATTGGAAGCATTCCACACATAATAAGCTATTTGCAGCTTATTATGTGTGGATTGCTCGTTGACATGGATTAGTAGTTGTGTGATTTTTCTTATGGTGCTTAATGCTCACATTTGCTATCACTTTGGTTATGTGATTTTTCTTATGGTGCTCAATGCTCACATTTGCTATCACTTTGGTTATGTGTCTCAAGGGAAGCTAGCCTTGTACAATATCGGTTGACACGCACGTTTGGAAAGTTAAAAGTGTGAAAAACAGTTTAATGATAAAACTGTTAGTGCTATCCGAGATATTATTACTACTGCTTGCTTTATCAAATATCGGATAGTTCATGGATTTGGATCTCGGACAAAACTGAATTTCTTTTAGTTTAT
>BQNB010073436.1:0-32117 GCA_026074375.1 Tanacetum coccineum
AATTTTTATGTAATATATAGCAAAAATTTTAGTCTTAGTTCAAACTTATACTTGAATTTTTCAAAAAGAAGTCTTCCTATTTTGAGTTTTTATGATTTTTAAGACAAAAGTAAGAAAACTAAGATCTAAGCTATTAATATTGAAAAGCAGAAAATAAGAAAATGCAATTATTAAGCTAAGAAACTTGAGATTTAAAGAACACTTACAAAAACCTTAGCTAAACAAAGGCAACAATGCTCAAGGAGCTATTCTACAGCTCTAGCTTATCACAAGGATAAGCTAGTAAAAGTCCCATAAGCTCTTCCAGGTTAAGCTTATCATCCAAAAGCTTCAGATCCATTAGCATAGGTATTTAACTAATTTTAGATGTTTAATTAGATTAAAGGACTAATTGAGCTCAAATCTAAGCTTAGAGACTTAGATGAGCTTATGATGAGCTTGTAAGAAGCTTATGAAAAGTGACAGCTTATTAAGTGAGGTTTTATAGAAAAGTGAGCTTGAGAAAAGTAAGTGTGAAACAAGGAAAACTTGATTCTTATTAATGAAAAGCTGAATACAATACTTGAAATCGAAATTACATTAAGCAAAGATTAAACTAAGACATTTTGAAAAGAAAATACAAAATAAGCTGAAAATTCTAAAAACCAGCTCTCCCCTTTATCACAAGGATGAGGTCTTGTATATATAGCCTGAGGGGAAGCTTCTAGGTCTTGGATCACGCTCTTTTCTCCCTTGATCTTGGCCTTTCATTCTCTCCCATCATTGGATCCTCATATGTGGCCGTTGGATCAATTAGGTAAGCACACAGATTGCCAATGTGGCATTCCGTATGTCAAACCTCCGTGCTTCTTTTGCACTAACTTTAGTGCAAAAAGTTGATCCTTGGTGTGTTTCTTGTCAGACTCACGTGTTGCTCCTTTTGGGTATCATCCAATCAAAGCTCTCAATGACGTATTCTTGTGCCAGCTTGGACCTTGTCACTTGAATTGCATAGCCACGTCCTCAATTTGCATTTACCCCTTGTTTTGAGGCTAGGTAAATCGTGAAGACGATGAATGAATAGTAAAAAGGGTTCGCGCCCTTTTTTAACCTTTTTATATCTTTGTTTGACCATTTTGACCGGGGTGTTGGGAGGGTTGACTTGGGCTTGGTTTATGGGCCGGGTTTGTTTTTGGGTTATTATAAAGGATATAACGAGTGTTAACTCTTTATTTATTAAAGAGTTAACACCGTTAGGGCTTAGGGACCATTTTTGCAATTTGGTTTATTTGAGGGGCTGATTTGGGGTTTTTGGGTTTTGTCTTTCCATGTTTGACCAGGTTTGACTTGTTGACCAAAGTTGACCAAGAGTTGACTTTTGACCATTGATGAATACTCCCGGCTCTTTTGCACTCTTTTCGATCCCGTGTCCGTGTTTGTCCGGTTTTTGACCGTTTTCTTGTGATATTTGCATTATCCGTACCTACACAATCACAAAGACAAAACAAGCAATATACAAGCATTTTATGCACAATTTTATCTTTTTAGGGACATTTTTGATATAGAAAGGATATGTGATTTCTCACATATCAGCTGCACAGACTAAAAAAGTAGAGAAGTTTGGTATTTTTTTATCTCTACTACTTTATAAAGCATTTGAGACTTTTAAAAATAGAAGTCTTAAAAAGTTTAAGAACACAAAACATTTCTTGTTATAAAACGATTTATGTTACTTTTGTTATAAACTCAATAAATACACATTATTATAAGTTATAACTCAAAATTTAATATCTTAATGTGAAATCCATTTTGTAACACCCCATTTTGTAACATCACACAATATTAATGCAGCCCATAAAACCATATTAATTGTAATTTGTAACAACCCAAAAAGTATAACAACTCATTTAAATCATATGAATTGTAAGAGTCCATTTCAATATAAAAACTCTCCACATCGAATATGATAGGCATGAACTTTCTCTCATTCACCCTAAAAACACAAACTCGCACATGTCACAACTATATACACCACCGCCTTCGCCACCATCAGTCGCCACTGCCGAGGCACCCACCACCACTGAAATCCTCACAATGATACCCACCACAACCCGAACCTTACTACCGAATCTGCTGCTTTTATAACATTTTTGAATTTGGTAGGTTTATCTTTACTACTTTATAAAGCATTTAGGACATCTAATTTTAGAAGTCTTAACATTTTGAAAGGATAAAAACATTTCTTGTTATGGAAGGAAATTCAAAACTTGATCTTGTAACCTCAAAAGTTTGTAACCGTCGTATTAATGATCAAATAAGTGATTTAATAGAAAATAAATGAATAACCACCATATCAATACTTGTAACATATAAAACTTAAAAATGTTATTAATATACATTAAAATATCAGTTATGAAATCTTAATATAAAAAGAACTCATTGTTTATGAAAGAATAAAAAAGCTACAAAACAAACTAATTATACATCACACACAATAGATTCAGCCATCCAAGGTTCTTACGGTCCTTGAACCCCGCCTAACCCCTCGCCGATAGATTTAATTATACGGGAACTCGTCGCTGCAACACGCAAGTACCGGTCTATTTTAACTTATGTCTCAAAGAAGCTACTTATGCGTTCCTTTCTTTCGTTTAGATATTATGTTTATTTGGATATGAAATACTTTACATTGTTATTGCTTAAAGTTATTTTAATTTAAATTATCATTCATTTGCACAATTTTTGTTAGAAAAACATTTAACCGAATAACATTTGCTCGCCGCAAAATATAGTCACAGGGTACCCACCGCCGTTGCAGTGGCGGGTACCCGCGTGATTATATTTTAGAAGTCTTCAAAATTTTAAAAGGGCCAAAATATTTCTTTATAGAGCCATTAGTTAATGTTCACAATACGCATTTTTAAATTCACACCAGATTTAATGTATACATTTTTTAACTAGTATATGTTAATAATAGCCATTTAAAAGAGTTTGTAACTCCTGGTCAAAAGGAGTTATAAGCATTAATCGGCCTATTAATCTCATAACATCCTCTATGAGTTCATAGTGGTTACATGACTATAATCATGATCATTAAGTTAATGTTGAAACCCCTCATTTAATAGGTCAAGGTGGTTCTAAACTTTTAATGTTGAAATCGCTCATTTAATAATATGTATCTCTACTGCTTTATATTAAAAAAGTTGATTTGTGAATTATATATATTACATGATTGACATTGATAATCCATTTTTAAAATTTTAATCTAAAAAAATGTATAACTTCAATGTATTCCAACACTATGACTTACATCATTTGAGAAGTCAAATCATCATCAATCGTTAAGGTAAAAATATATTTTTTTTATAAATAATTAGGTTCTTGATTATTTTATTCGATTATTATATTGTTAACGAGTTAACTTTTTCAATGTCTATTGCATTTCATTTTGTATTGACGTTTATCTTTAATTTATGTCTTTTAACTACTTATGATACTCTCTTTAATTCGAACCTTATGTTTTTAGATGTGAAATAGTTGTATCGGTATGATTACTAATTATTTTAATTAAAAATTGTCATTATTTCGTTGAGTTGTGTTAGAAAAAATATATAAATGAACAACGTTTGCTTGCTACAACATTTAGTTATCGGGTATCCACCATCGCATTGCGCAAGTACCCGGCTAATTAATGTATAACACATCACATCTCCTTTTTAAGGTTTTTTTTTTTCATATTCATATTTGCTTTTGCAATATGTTACATCCAGTTATTTCTTTTTGTCATTATGCTAAGCCGCGGTTTTTTATTGTCATTATATGAATGTGATGGGGGAGCAGCGACAACACTTATACTTGATTGACTTTTTCTTTTCATGCTTGGTGAATATTTGTTGCTTTCACTTGTTTTCTATGGTCTTTAAAATACTGCCATTCCCTAAATATAAATATAAGTAGGACTGTTGTAGCTAATTGGCTATAATTTAGGCTATAAATTATAGCTTTTTGTGTCTGAAAGTGGGTCCATGAGTTTTTTGTGTGAGTCTTTGAGTCATTTCTTGTGTATTTTGTGAAGGAGATTGTAGCCAAGTTGGCTACAATAATTATAGCCAAGCCATCCCCATATAAGTAGTATATTATAAGTAAATAGTTTTTTGTCATTACGTATATATTTAAATATGGATTTAAGTGCATAAGCTTTGGTACATAGAATAATACTAATCACTGATAATTTATATATACTCAAAATTGGCCTTAAACGATGGCGTTTAAGGCAGACCCGTTTTTTGCTTTTTTACTTTGCCTAAGTGTCTCAACCCATATCATGTTCAAAATAGAAATGAAACACTCAGGCGGCCACTGTTGTACCCTCTGTTGTACCCTGTGCTGCATCTCTTTTTTCGCAGAAGGTAAGAAAAAAATTTCATTTTTGACTTTTTGTAATTTTCAAATTTCTACATGGTGGGTCTTATTTATCTCCATATTCTATGTTCTTAACTTCCTTTATATTAAATATAATCTATGTTTATACAATTATATTTCCACATACACGTAGTTTTTCAAATATCAAGATTCTAAATATTTCCTACAACTTGCTTTCTTCGAGCGCGGGATTGTGAAACTTAAATTTAGTATGTATACTAAAGCGCATTTGAAATGACAACGTTTCAAATGGCCCAACATTAACTTATACAAAAAAATAACTTACTCATGTATTGTACACTTCAAATGTAAAAAAAGCCAAAATTGGCCTTAAACGATGACGTTTAAGGCAGGCTGTTTTTTGCTTTTTACTTAGCCTAAGTGTCTCAGCCCATATCATGTCCAAAATAGAAATGAAACATTGAGGCGGCCACTGTTGTACCCTGTGCTGCATCTCTTTTTTCGCAGAAGGTAAGAAAAAAATTTCATTTTTGACTTTTTGTAATTTTCAAATTTCTATATGGTGGGTCTTATTTATCTCCATATTCTATGTTCTTAACTTCCTTTATATTAAATATAATCTATGTTTATACAATTATATTTCCACATGGTCAAACTATAAAAACAAAAATTATGTTCACGTTTTTTTAAGTTATTGTGATTGAATTGGATAAAATTTTGTGTCATTTTGCGTCTTAGTCATCGAGCATGAGTCTCTTAGTTCCTCTTTTATGCAAAGTGTTATTATTTTTTTTTGAGAATTGCATGCTAGACTTTTAGAGTACATTCATACGTAAGACATAAGCAAATCGGATGCTTGTCCTCGATTAGACTTCTTTCTTCTCTATTGCCGTCATTCTATGTCTCTATCTACTACACATAAATACCTCTTCTACTATATATGTATTTTCTCTGCTTAGTATGTCATCACTATACTTCAATCATATTATACTACTTCTGAACACTACGCACATGATATAGTGAGCTTCTCTCAACAACTTGAGATTCTTTGCCGAGACGTCGGACATACTATCCATTTCATAGTGAGACTCACTAACTATAGATTAAGTCTAGTCATGTACACATTGGCAAGTTGTACAGGAGCCTTCTCTACATCTGCTAGTGTTTTGAGTTTTAGGTGCGCGTGAAAGTGAGCAAGTTCTCGCGCTGATGATATTCTTTGATTGCAGACAACAATGCGACCCCTCAGATCCTCTCTACTATCATCTGATTAGAGTTAAATTTCTTGTAACGTTGTTTATCTGAGGAGTTATATATTTTCTTCCGTTGGTCTCACCTTTAGTATCTCAGTGTCTCCTCATGATCTCATAAAACATTCTACTATCAATATTCATGATTTAATTTCTTATCAAGCCATTTTAGCTACTTTACATCTTTTTTGAATTGCATGCTATACTTTAGAGTACTCATACCTAAGACATACATATCATGTTCCTCGATAGAATCTTACTATATGCATTTGTACCATATATACTTTTACTATATGTATTTTTGCTATATTGCTATGTGAGATTATTATCTTTGACACTTGCATGATGCTTAACATCTTTATGACTTGGTGTGTTATCCTTTTAGGACTCTTACTTGCTATTGTTCATGATTTAAGTGTTTACATGCTAAGTGTTTTGAGTTTTAGGTGCAAAATGCAGTTCTGGTCATTTTTGTTGGAACATGCGACCCACGGATCCACCATATGGTAGATCCGTACGTTGTTTTGGTGGATCCGTGGCTCACTAGTCCAGGCGCCAAAATTCAAAAATTCATGATTTTTAACTTTTTCTACTTTATCTTATAATCATGCTATATGATACTATATTATTTTTCTTGTCACATACATAGCTATCATCGTTATTATGTATATGTGCACTTGTCTACTAACTTTATTTTGTAGTACACTTCCATAACTCAATACCTTGGTGTAGCAAACAAGGGGGAGCTTCCGACAAGCACTTAAAGAGTGCATCTTGTATACATTTAGTTGCATATACTCGTCCAACGGAGAATCTAGTTTTGTACTAACATTTTTTGTAGGTTTTTTATAATACCTTGATGCCTCAAATAAGGGGGAGCATTCGTCAAGAAGAAGCATACACGCATTTATCGTATATTTCTCCTATTGCTTCATGATATATATATATATATATATATTATGTTGCACAAAACTAACCCTTGATGTATGTTAAGTCTTTGTAAGAAATTTGATCCATGGATTCATTAGCAACCAAGGTCAATAATCATAGGAGTGTAAGGAGCTAGGGGGAGCTCGAGAGCATCAATGTAGATAGCTCAAAGTTGCTTAGAAGATGAAGGTTGATGTATAACTTCACTATGGATGATTCAAGCTCGCCTTTCTGAGGAGAAACAAAGTTTAACTCCAAAACACGCCCTTTTAGGGATGGAAGAGTGTTAACGGAGAAGGATCAACGGATTGGAGCATACACCTTTTTTGTTTTGACAAAAGGGGGAGAAAGAAGTGTAAACGAGTAACTTTTAAATTTTACTATGTTACATGTTTATATATTTGTCATCATCAAAAAGGGGGAGATTGTTAGTGCGAATATTACGATATTTAAACTAAACAAGTCCTTTAGTTTTAATAATGACAAACAAGTAACGTTTAATACATAACGTAAAATGTGCAAGTTACGCGTGACCAAAACTCATCAACGCATACATTCATCAACACCTCTCGACGTCTCGAGTCTAATCATGCTCCAACAAAAGGTACGAATATGTTTGTTAAGTTGCATTATGATCAACCCATTTAACAAACCATTAAAAATGATTAACACGTTTTTACAAACTAGCCTAATGATTAAAACCCATTTATCATTAAGTCATTTTTAATAAACCTTTTTAAGTTTACTTACATCACCACTAAACAAATGCTTTTAAGTAATCCTTTACTTAATAATGATTAATCATATTAGTGAATAAGACAAATTAGGATTAACCACTTTTGGAAACAAATCTCATAAGATATTTTATATCTTACAAATCTTTCCTTTTTAATGTTAAGATTGATTTTCCTTCTAGAACAAAATCAAATCAGATTTTATAAGTACATTAAGATTTAAGCAAAAGATTTTAAAAGATTTAGCCGTTTGCTCAGGGTTAGTCAATCCTTTGGCACCTAAAAAAGGTAAATTCCATGGTGGATTGATTATCATATCAACTCTTGAGTAACATTTAAACTTGGTGAGTTGATGTACCATTCACTTTTTGGTAAAGTGTCAACCATCTAGTATGGAATTGTAATTTGTCATTTACCATAAGCCAAAATCTATGGACTAGTTATGGTTTAATTTTCACAACCTTTACCACATACCATAAACCTTGGTGGGCTAGCCAACTTTTACTAACCAGAAATGGTAATTGATAACCATAACAATTTTTGGCAATTGTCAGTCTTACGGATTTGAGAAGTACTTTACCAAAAGCATTTACTCCAGGAACTACCAGTCTTATGTCTGTTAGACATGGTGGACTGATAACCATTTGTTGTGTTAGTGCATAGCACCTCCACCAAGTGTTATTCTTCTCATCTCCATCCTAGATTTCTAACTCACAACCTGTCACTACTTTCTTAATATCCAATCTTGCTTTCCATCATTTTCAACATTTTGTAGCAATCCTCATCTGGTTTTCCTCCTTGAAGTTTCTTATCTAGCATAGCTTTGCATACCTCAGCAGATAAAGGATATTTTCTTTCAATTAGCATATATATATCCATTGACTCCAAGTTAGCATGACTCTGCAGGTATCATAATATCTCCAACTTATGATCCTTTGTTGACCTAATAAACTCCAAATAGGATCTGTACTAAGGGGTGGCTCAAACATATTCTTTAAATATTTCCAAAATGTCTTCTCAAGCTCATCCTCTGGTCCATTCATACCATATCTATTCATAACAATCCTATATAATTCAGTAAGATCATCCCTAGTTATATCCTTCAGCATAGCTCCAAAATTTATGTACCCTATATCATTTCCATCATCCCTAACAATTTGGTACACTACCTATCTCACCTTTGCTTGATGATCTTATAAGTAGCTATACTTGGAGGTTTTATTGCCACAGGAACAGGATGAATAGGAATATATGTACCTGAAATAGGATCAGCATCTTTACTAGCTTCAGATTCATCCTCATCAGTTTTGTCAGAATGTAATCCTTTCCTAGCTATTTGTTTCCTCCTTTTCAGTTTACTTTTAGACTCGTCACCTTTTGCTTCATCACACATTTAAGTTCCCCCCCCCCCCCCCCGCCCACCCTCTTTGAAGTCTTTGTTTGAAGTTCTTACACTAAATTCTTTTAGACTAATCTTTTTTAGCTTTTAAAGTTTATAGGTGAAAAGATTCAACATGCTTCCACCACTGATCCAATTCTTCTTTTACTTCTCAAACTAAAAGGTTCTTCACCTGAGACACTTCCATGTCCCTTATTCTTTAAGTAATTCAACATATATGAATTCTCAAAGCTGTGATTGGTCATGGGGGGCCTTTTTATTTATTTTTTTTCTTTTAGCTCTTGTTCTTTCCTCTGCAAAGTGTTTCTTCCTTTGATTTACTAGTTCAACCATCTTCTTTGCAAAGTCTTCTCCTTGTAATTTACTTCCTAGTACACTCTTTGACAACTCTGCATTAGCTTCAATCTTGCTCTAAATAAGATCCCGAAATCATCATGCCGTGTAATGCTGAGCTTCAAATTGAACTTGAGCTCTTCTTTTCTTTTGTTGCTCATTTAATTCTTCTTCTTCTTCTGCAATTCTTTGTGCTAAGAGAGAATCCAAGTGTACTTGTTTAGCCTCTTCTTCTTTTTGTAAAGTATCCAATCTGATAGCTTCAGCAAGACTAGCTTTCTCCTGTAGAAGTTGTTCCTTAGTCCCCTTCTTAGAGACTTCTTAAATTATCATGCGGGAGCTTTTTCCTTCTCTTTGGCTTTATCAGGAAGGGAATGACTTTTTAGTACTAGTCTTACTAATTTGTCCACTAACAGTACTAACTTTAATACTGCCAGTATTAACTCCTTCAGCATACCCAGTACTAACTTCTTCTTGAAAATCCAAACTAGTGACAACCTTCTTTCCCTTAGACTCTTTTCTTCTCTTATACCTCCTTCCCTTACTAATTGATTTTCGGCTTTTGGAAGAACACCCTGGAGAGAGTTTTTAGCTGCTTCTAATGTATAGGAGCTTATGTCTTCAACTTGTTCCTACCCCTAAAGCAATGACCAGTAGTCTTAAAGGAGGTAAACATCCCTTGTGCAAAGAACTAGAGGAGCATACTAGGAGATAAAATATTGGAACCATCATGACGTTTCCTCCTCCCTGAGCCTCAGGTTCTTCCTCTTCAGAGTCTGATAAGTCCACATTTCTTCTTTTCAAAATACCTTCCAACTTCTTCACCTTCTGACCACTTCACAATAGCACTCCCATTTCACTTGGTTTGCTTGAGTCCGTTTTCCAAGATCTATCAATTCTGTCACTAAACTGAGGAACTAATCGAAGCAAAATCAATCCACAGTCATCTGTCCTTGGGCATGCTCTTGTGGGGGTGAGAAGTGTTGGTGTGCAGGAGATGGTTCCTCAAATGTGTGCTCCAAAGGTTCAGGGTCAGTTTCAGGGATAGGTGTAGGTGTAGGTGTAGGTGTAGGGATAGGAGTAGGTGTAGGTGTAGGGATAGGAGTAGGTGTAGGTGTAGGGATAGGAGCAGGTATAGGTGGTGGAGATTGTACTGGAATTGTGGATGATGATGGTTGAGATTGAGCCACATCAGGATGTCCTTGACCTGCACTTGGATTAGTAGTAGCAACAAGCAGCATAGCAGGCAACAAAGGTCTTGGTGCCCCTCTAAAGCCCCTTTTCATATTCCTAAAAATCTTTTTGGTCTACACGGCTAGATAAGGGTGTTTGTTTTCCGTTTGAATATCCAAAATCAGTTACAGAAAACGAGGATACATCAAAAACTTTGTTTTGCTTTTCAAGTTTGCCACAATGCCATCAAAAATTAGTTTTGAAAAATTATAAACTCTGCCAGTGGATAGACAAATCAAAGCAGTAGCAAGATTGCTACCAAATTGATCCCATCCACCACTTTTAGAGCTTATACAATGCAAAAGATGGTGGACTAAAAACCTCCATTAGGGTGTGAAAAAGCTTTTCCAAAAGGTAAAAGATTCGTCAGTAGGATACCCCATTTGCCCCATCCTCTCAAAAATCTCATTATTTGGCAACATTTTAATCCCTGAAGCATCTGCTAATTGAAGCTTATCTCTAATAGATGTCTCAGTGATTGTATACCCCAGTGGTATCAATAGTTTGCATGTAATATCTAGAGTCCCATATCAGTAAATAGATGTTGGCAATAGCAGTCCTGCCAAAACTGTTTGACTAGTGAACATAGATAGTAAATTTTTAGTTAAAATCATACTTGAGGTTGGAACCTTCGCAGAAAATCTACTAATCATCCGGCAAACCAGGCACTTTCATCTAGATGCTAGCGCAACAAACCCCACTTGATTTGTTTTGTCACAATAGTTAACTAGGCCATGATCAAAGTATTAATAAAAGGTATGGATGTGTACGTGGGTTTAGATGCGAGTGAGGTTTTAGATGCTGGTAACAAGACAATTGACTGTATTCGTTATAAAAATAAAGAAGATTTTTACTTTGTGAAGAGGAGAGAGCAATAAAAAGATAAGTATGAAAGAGAAATCAAACTTTATCTATATATAGCTTCTCAGTTAACGACAATAGCGCCGTAAAAATTTGTAACGGTAACATTTAAACAGTGTTAAAGCAGAAGAAAGTCAATTTTCCCGCAACCAGTACTAACAATAACCTACCAGTATTAAAATTTACACTACCAGACTTAACTTTGGTCAACCAGAATTAAATATGTTTCAACCTGAATTAACTCTTTTTCAACCAGAATTAAGTATTTATTAAAGACTTACAAAACAAAGACCTTAGCACACCTACCTTACGTCTGTAAATCCATGCTATTCCTGCAAGAAGTAATCTAAAACAAAGAAAAACATGCTGCAGAAGTTTGTATAGACAGAATTAATTGAAATTAACTACCCGAATTAATATTACTTAACTACCAGAATTAATCCTACTTAACTACCAGAATTAATCCTACTAAACTACCAGAATTAATCCTACTTAATTACCAGAATTAATCCTACTTAAACTCGTTTTTAGTTAACCTTACTATCAGACTTATACAAACGATACAACTAAGCCTCCCCTTAAATGTAGCTATGGGTTTATCATACAAATACTGACCACTAAGTAATTAAACCGTGGTCCATCAACAGGTTTAGTCAATAGGTCAGCTACATTTAAGTCTGTGTGAATTTTCTCCACACAAATGAGCTTTTTCTCATAACAATCTCTTATAAAATGGTGGTGTATCTCGATGTGCTTTGTCTTGGAAGATAACACTGGTCTTCAACAATGCAGATTGTACTTTCATTATCAATGTGGATTTTGGTATTCATAAAATTGAAACCATAGTCCAGCAGTTGATTTTGAACCCACAATACTTGTCCACAACAATTTGCAGCAGCTACATATTCAGCTTCAGTTGTAGAAGTAGCCACTATGGTCTGTTTCTTGCATTGCCATAAGATAAGTCTTTGTCCAAGAAATTGACAACCACCTGTTGTGGATTTCCTGTCAAGGTTAGACCCACCATAATCACTGTTAGAGAATGCTTCCAGGTCAAAAGGTGATTCTTTAGGATACCATAAGCCCAAATTGGATTTGCCCTTCAGGTACTTAAAGATTCTCTTTACAGCATTGAGATGTGAAGTCTTGGGAGTGACTTGAAAACAAGAACAAATACATACTGCATACATTTTATCAGGCCTAAGTGCCGTTAAATACATGAGGGACCTATCATGATTCTGTATAAGTGACATTCCACATCAATGGCTTCCCCTCATCTTTTTGACAAGCCACTTGTCTCAAGGGGTTTATTGCAGGTTTCACATTTACAAGATCAAATTTCTTGAGTATCCTACTACAAACTTGACTGAGATATGAAGGATTCCTGTCTTGTTTCTATTTGAACGTTTGTTAATCGAAGAAAAAATGTGAGTTCACCCATAGAACTCATCTGAAATCTGCTTTTCATCAAGACTTCAAACTCATCACACCAAGACTTTTTGGTAGAACCAAAAATGATATCATCAACATACACTTGAACCAGCATGATATCCTTCTTGTCCCTTTTAATAAATAGAGTCTTGTCAATCATACCCCTCTTGTATCCATGCTTTTCTAGAAATGTTGATAGAGTAACATACCAAGCTCTAGGAGCTTGATGCAGTCCATACAAAGCTTTGACTACTTTATAATAAAACCTTTTTTAATGGTGATCAGATCAACAAAGCCAGGAGTTGTGAGACTTAAACCACTTCATCTAAAGTGCCATACAGAAAGGCACTTTTTTACAAAATCCATTTGGTATACTATGAACCCACATAAAATAAAGGCAAAGGCTAAAAATAACCTGAAGCTTCTATTCTTAGCCACAGGACAAAAACCCTCATCATAGTCAATAACTTCTCCAGTTTTAACCCTTGGGCCACCAATCTTGCCTTATTTCTCACAACCACTCCTCTTTTATCTCTTTTATTTCTATAGACCCATTTTGTACCAATGACCTTCATTCCGTGAGGTAGATTTACAAGAACCCATACTTGTTGCAGCTTGAACTGTAACAACTCTTCTTGCATGGCTTGAACCCAACTGTTATCTTGTAGACCTTCAGCAATCTTTTTAGGTTCCACCTGAGATAGAAAACAGGCAAACAAACAGTGTTATTGATCTTTGTGATTGTTTATTTGTTGCTTTTGAATATAACTGAAAAGAGCATGAGCTCCTGATTTTTGCTGCACTTTGCTTCTAGTTTGCATAGCTGACTTAGGATCACCAAGTATTTGACTTTTTGGGTGAATATTATGAATCCTAAGAGTAGGAGTAGGGACGGACATCAATTTCAGATGGCGACAACTGTGAAGTCATTATAACAACCTTTCCTCATCATAAGAAGCCCTCATCAAAAATGCATGCCCCCTCAGACTTGTGAAAGATCTTCGAGCTACGCTCATAGGGAATCATCATGATCAAGCCTACCAGTATTAACTGTACTACTACCATTATTACTGAAGGAGTACTGGAGAGTTGTGTTTTAGATACTGTACCCTAAAATGGCTTTAGGACGATTTCTTTCTTCCAACTCTCTTCTAAAAGCCAAAATCATTATGATTATCTTCTGAAGTGTCATAGAGTAAGCCTTCCTTCTCTTGTTGAGGTTTCTGTCAAGATCTCCTCTTTTTGAATTTTTGGAAGAAGATCCTTGATATCAACTTTTCCTTCAGTAAATTTTACAGCTGAAGGCACTGTAGGCACAACAATAAGCTCCTCAGCCTCATCTTCTTCCTCAGAAGCATTTGCATTAGGAGTTTGTAGTGTACCTGCACTGTTAGTCACTTCTGAAGTACCTGCATGTGGGTTAGTTTGATTCTCCAAAGACACAGGAATATAGTTCATAGAATCAGTTAGATAATCAATATCAAACATCCATCTATAACCTACTCCTTTCACATTAGGTTTTTCTTCAAGAAATTTTACATGCAGATTTACTTCTACCTTTTTGGTTACTAAATTATATACCCTAAAGGCTTTGCTATTTAGTGAGTAACCAACTAAGAAACCCTCATCACACTTTCCATCAAACTTGCCAAGCACACTTAGAGTATCTAAAATGGTAACATGACACCCAAAAGGTCTTATATAGCTAATAATTGGTTTGTGGCCAAACAAAAGCTCATAAGGAGTTTTGTTTTGAGGTTTTGTCACCCTTACCCTATTAAAGATATAGCAAGCAGTACTAACTGCTTCTGCCCAAAAAGTAGTTGGTAAAAGTGAGTCTGCTAGCATAGTTCTAGCTGCCTCAATTAGTGTCCTGTTCATTCTTTCAGCAACTCCATTCTGTTGTGGAGTTCTAGCATTGCTATACTCTTGTTTTATTCCCTTGTTCCCACAAAATTCAAGCATATCCCTATTCTTAAATTCAGTGCCATTATCTGATCTAATGATTTTAACCCTGTGATTAAGCTGGTTTTCAATTTTTCTAATGAAGTTCTGAAGGATGCCACTAGTTTCATTCTTTGTAGCCAAGAAGAATACCTAACTAAATCTGGTACAATCATTAGTAATTACAAGGCAATAACTTGCATGATTAATGCTTTTGACAGAAGTAGGTCCAAAAAGATCCATATGCAAGGTGTGTAATGGCTCAGTGATTGTTCTTTCTAATTTAGCCTTACAGGAGGCCTTGTGTTGCTTACCTTTTTAGCAGGCAACACATGTATGGTCATTTCTAAAAACCTTGGAAGGTAGACCTCTTACAAGGTTTCCCTTCACAAGTTTGTTTAAGTTTTTAAAATTTATATGACCTAACCTCCTGTGCCATAATTTAGATTCATCAGATGTGGCTTTTGCAATCAAACAAGCATAATCTTTTGTGAGAGAAGGTGTCTTCATATCAAAACTGTACATATTGTGTTGCCTAGGGACTTTTAGAAGTATTTGATTTTCATCAGGCATCTTAAAGTCAGGAGACACAACAAGACATTCAGTTTCAGTAAAAAGAACCTTGTGATGCTTATCACATATTTGTGATATTGAAAAAAGATTAAAATGCCCAAGTTCTTTTACAAAAGACACACTATCAAAATCTAAATTACCAACTCTTATCCTGCCTTTGCTACCTCCAAAGGTAACAGATCCCCCTTTGCATTCTTCAAAATTTCCAATTTTTATTTTTTTTCCCAGGTGATCCTTGTTACCAGTCATGTGCCCTGAGCATCCACTATCAAATATACCTTTGTCCTCCATGTTCTTAAGTGGATGATCCTGCACATGAAAAAGAGAAATTAGTTTCTCTTAGGGACCCAGGCCTTTTCAGGCTTGGGTCTGCCTTGTGGTCCTTTAACATTTACAGTTCTAACAAAGTTGGATCCACTATTATAATTGGAGTTTGGTCTTGTTCCCCTCCAATTATAACCTGCTGAGGTCTTAACAGCAGTGCTCCAATTTCCCTTTACAGCATGAGAATAAGTCATTCTTGCTGTATTTCTAACAATGGGTCTTCTCACAGGTGAATGTGATTTTGAAAAATTACTTCTTTGATTAAACTTATTCACCTGGGGTCTTACAGGACTAAAACTGTTTGTGTTATTGGTAGGTATGGTTGATTTAGATTACAGTATTAACATAGTCTTGAAGAAATAACATTATGCCTACAGAAATTTAACATTTATTCTTCGCAGAATTAACATTTGCTCTACCAGTATTAACATTAGGCCTAACAGTATTAAGTTGTACTGGTCTAGGTATAAAGTGATTAGCACTATTAACCTTGTTTTCATTTTTCCAAACTGGTTTTGCCACCCCGTTACCAGTAGTAAAAACCCTTTGTTTCTTAAGCTCAGCCTCTCTTGCCATTTTATTTTTATAAAAGTTACAATCTTTGATCAAGTGACTTAGGCTTCTACAAACAAAACACTTTTTCTTGATGAAAGAGTAACCTTCTCCTAGTTCTCTTTCCATCATTTTATTCCAATTCTTTCCTTTAACTTCAGGTGTCCCTTGATTTTTCATTTGTTGCCTAGGAGTTTTTACATGTGTTGCACAACTAGGTTCAACTTCTTTTGATTCAGATATAACTTTTTCATTAGTTGTAACAGACTTAGACGTAGTCATCTCATTTGGTACACTTATACTTTCTGATTCAGACTCAGAAGAGTGCTCAGAGGGATTTCCAAAAGATCCTTCACTGTCATTTGATTGACAGGTAGAATGCTCAGTGGAGTTGTCATCTGAGTCACTAATTTCAGGCTTTTGAGGTCCCTTTTTACCATAAACATACAAAGAATCGTCAATTTCCTCTTGTGGTTTAGGAGTATAGTCTCCATATAATGGATGTGGAACTCCTTTGAAATTATTAGTCTTTGAAAATCTACTGTATAAAGGTTTGTTAAGAAAATCTTCTTCTGTACACTTAAACACAGTACGATTCATTTCTTCCTCATAGCTTAAAACCTCATTGTTTGATTGTATTTCATATCCTAAGCCAACTTTACTATTTGAAGTCATACCTGAATCAACTAATTTCCAAAGGTTTTTAGAAGAATTTTTCCATGAATCTACTGTTTTCTGCAATTGTTCCTTTTCTTTTACAGCTTTCATTCCTATTCTCCTATATTTTTTAAGCTTTTCATCTTTTGCATATATTTCATTTGCCATGAATGTAGCTGTTCATTTAGAGATAGTTGCTGCTGTGAAAAAGTAACAACTTGAGCTTCTAATTTCTTAACAGCTAGTGTATAGGCAAGTATTTTTGCTTCTTGTTCACCTAACTGATTCATTTGTTCATCACATAGTGTTTTAAGCTTATTATATGAATCAATGCAAGTTTTAGAACATAATGATACCTCATTATTTGAGCTGATTGCCATGAGTGCATGATTTGTCTCTTCTTCCTCTACTGTATGTTCTCCCAATTGTCAACACCATATCCTAGTCAGCAAACAATTCTGATTCTGTTTTTCTTTCCAGCTCCTTGAACTGATAAAATGAGTCTATTCTTCTTTCCATCATTTGTCCCTGGATGGGCATTCCCTTAGCAAAAAGTCCAGTGCTTGTGGACATAGAACACATTCAAGCTTCTTTTTGTCAAAACCAACAGGTTTGTTTCCATCAATTCGAACTCTCCTTCCAGTCTTCTTGTAAAACTTCTTCATTCGAATAGCAATCATTGCTATCTGCCAGTTTATGTCCATCTCTTCAATGTCCACATCATCAATCTGTTCTAGGTCTTCATGAAGCAAGTCCAGATCTTCTGATTGTTTGGCAAAGAGTGAATAAATAACCTCATTAGCAAAACCAGCAGGAACTTCTCATTCTGGAATATTGTTTGAAGAAGTAGAAGGAGTGTAAGTATTGTAGGGACCAGTATGACCAGACTTAACCTTGTTATTGTTGCTCTTGCTGTGTGAGACAAAAGCAACATTTTGAGCACTTGTAGATGATTTTGAGGTACTTGTGAGTTCTTGCTCAAAAACCCTAAGGTTATTATACAAGTCATCAATGGACAAAGTGTCAACATCTGGTTTGGTTCTCATTGTCATTGCCAGATTTGACCAAGCTGGGGGCAAAGATCTTAGAAATTTGTAATTTACATCCTCAGTTGATACTTCAGCACCATAGGCTTCTAACTGTGAGAATAGTTGTTGGAACCTATCATATCCCTTTTCTAACCCTTCTGAACTTGATATAGTAAATGCTTCAAACTGTTGTTTTAAAACAGCTTTCTGCATCTTCTTTGAATTTGCATTACCACCAAACCTAGTCCTTATAGCTTCCCAAATTTCTTTTGCATCGTCCATTCCAAGAAATCTTCTTAGATGTTCCTTGGGAATGGCCATAAGTAAGATGATTCTAGCCTTCCTTTCCTTTTCAACAGCATGAATTTCTGCAGTAGATACTGGTGGAAGTATTCTAACAACGCCATCTTTTCTAGTTGAGATTCTCTTATTTGAATTTCCATTTTGAATTACCTTCCAAACATCATTATCAATATATTCAAGGTAATGCTCTATCTCCATAGCCCATATATCATACTCCTCCTTCTTCAGAATTGGAAGTTTGATATTTGAGATAGTGGTTGTGGTATGAATGAGTTATTGTTGTTGTTTTGGTTTATTGGTTGCAGTACCATTTTATGATGCATCTTCATGGTATGATTCTTCATCATCACTAAGATGTTGAGAGAAACATTCAATTAGCTGGTTGAAGACATTTTTCTAGATTGATAAAGTGATTGTTTGTGTTCTTGTGATTCTTCTTACTCAGAGTCCCTCTAGAGGCTCTGATACCACTTGTAGGTCCAAAGTCTTGGATCTGTTTAGCCTTTTGTAGGACAATAGCTAACTTAAATAAATCCAAATCAACTATATGAGAGACACTGACTATGAATACTATGTGCTAATGCGGAATCTTAACACAAGTACTAAGAAGAACACAATATAAAACTTTGCTATTTGCTATTAATTTCTATTAGAATACTATTTCAATCTCATACTAAACATTGTGCCGTAGGGTTCCTTTTATACACCAAGGAAACCCTAATGGGCTTTACAAACATGTGAAAGGATAATGTATATCCTTTCCTAAGCGTGTGAAAGGATAATGCATATCCTTTCCTAAGATATCTCTAAGATAACTATTATGTTACATAAACAGACTTAACTATATGAGACCAGTACTAACTATAGTACTGCCAGACTTAACTTAGTACTGGCAGACTTAACTATGTCTACCAGACTTAACTCTATAACTACCAGACTTAAGTCTGTTTACAATAATTCCTAATACTTTTCTTGTTCCTAACAGAAAGAAATTCCCTCCAAACTAGAAGACTTTACAAAGACTGTCATAATTCTTACATCACAAGTTGCTAAACTGAAGACACTTCGGTGGTAACTTCCAGCGGAATTTGTTTCACTACCAGTATAGGTTGCATCAGTTCAACCTAAGCTAAAAACCTTGGATGCTCTTCCAAGTCTTTTGCTAAATGTCACAAAAACTTTGAACAAGTTTGCTCAGGTTTTAGATTCTGCCTCATCAAAAGCTGCAGATCAAAGTGTTCCTTTAGCAGGTCAAGCTGACACTATGCCTGCTGAAGGGGAGAAGAACACAAACCAAGCAACCATCTCCCAGCTTTTTTAAAGAAGAGCTGAAAAGAATGCTAAAAAGGAAAAACATGAAACATCCAACAACCAAAAACCCAACACACCACTTGCTACATCCATTCATTCTCCTTTCATCACAACACAACAATCAATGCATCCCTGCTCAAAATCCACAAAAAGGCTCCTCTCAACCTGAGGGGGAGAGAATCAAGAAAGAGAAGGGAAAAAAGGCCATGTCTTTAAAGGATGCTGAAGAAGTGAGTACAAAAAGTGTTTCTGATGATGAAACAACACGCGTGCCTAGTTACATGGTTGAATCCTCTAAGAAAAAGGATTTGAAAAAGTTTGACTTTGTCACTGAAGATGGAGAACATGTCCATTTAACTAAAGAACAAATCAGTGCACAAAAGAAAATAGAGGAAGAGGTCAAAGCTGAAGCTGCCAGACGTGAAGGTGAAATGAGGAAAGAAGAGCTAATTGATCTTCTTGGTCCAGAAGTGGTGAACAAGTACTACAATGATAAGTTACAATATGACAGATACTATGACAAAATGCTGAATAAAATAGCACAATTAAGAATCACCAATTGTGATATCTTGACCAGAAAGGGTCTAATTACTTTGAAAGTATATAGAGAAGATGATACAAGTGAAATCATTCTGAGTTCAAAAGACATTGACTTACATCTTGGTGAATGGAGATAAGTTGTTAAATCCCGCCCTAACAAAAAAGGTAAAGGTCCATCTATAAACAAATACATGAAGAATGAACTATCTCCGTACAACTGAAGCTGAACTAGGAATCGACTTGGATAGACCTCTAAGTAAACAGGATCCTTTGGATAGACTGAATGATTTAGCAAACAAGAAAAGAAAGCATGCTGATGACATTCATGACTTCTTCAGATATAACAAAAGGCTCAAGTCATCAGTTCAATATGAAGCTCATCCAGATTGCTTTTGTGCTTAATTAACCTGTCCTAGGTATAATTTTGTTTAATCATATCCAGACAGACTTTGGTTTACCATTAAAGACATTTAATAGATTTCTCGAAACACATGTTATATTTGGTACAAGTAATATTATTCAGGGAACTTCACAAGGTCCAAGCTTGATGAACCATGACAGGACCTTCATTTCTCTTTTACTTGTGAAATTGATAGAGAAACTTGAAAATACTCAAGCAGATGAGGCATTGACGCAGCTAAGGAAATAGGAATGTATCTTTTGTACTAACTTTATCTGTTTGAATTTTGTATTTGTATGAAAGTTAGAATGAAGGTTCTCAGTTTATGTTGTATAATTTACTACAGTTGTGTAAGAAAAGTTGTTTTGATCACTTACAACTGATTTTAACTTAGGCTATTTGTATATTCAAATAGGGGGAGATTGTTGGGTTTAGTTCCTGAGCCCTTCAGTCTTTCAGTAATTTAAACATAAAATCCCCTAAGTGTTAATCAAGCTGAAGTCTTTCTGTTTGAGACGCTGAAGTTTCTTCAGCGTCAACTCTTCAGGTCCTTAGAAGATTAGGAAGTATCTTCATTTTAGGTTATGCAGTGGTACAGAAACTGAAGAAGGCTTTTGGTAAGAGCTTCAGTTCAGCTTGGTTGACAATTCCAAGCTGAACGTTGTCTATCTCCTTAACAGAAGTTGAAACGTATTGTTTCACTTCTAGAAGGTTTACAAGGAGGGAAAAAGATTGATTTATGTCAAAAGGAATAAAGCAATCTCCTTGGGAAAGTAACTTCTAAATTGGTATATAAGTACAACAACGTTTCCTAAAGGACTATACCTAGTACTAGAAAGCAAATGTGTATTAAATGGTAGTTTAACCACCCATTTAATGCTTGCTACGTAGTCTAGGTTAAACTTGTAACCCTAATCCCTTTGCCTATAAAAGGAAAAGGATTCCCATAGTAAATGTCATCTCTTCCAATTAATGTGATACACATTGAAAAGTTTATTTATCTCTCAAACAAACTAAACGTTACTACTGAAGCTGAAGCTTCAGTTTAGTCATAAGTAGTTTATTTTCTTACTCTCTTAACTTTGGTTAGAGTTTAAGTTCGTAGGTTATAACACCCATTATTGTAACTCAACAACTTGCTATTCGCAAGCAAGGTGTTGTAATAATTTTCTTTATTTGATTTTAATAAGAACCTGTACGTTGAAAGTACTTTTGTGTGTTTTAAAACTTGTTCTTATATACTTCATATATATATTTATAAGTTTTAAATCACTTCGTTGACATTGAATCTGATTAGTTTAATTTGATCAAACCTTATACCAGTTTCCAAGGGACCAACAAAGGTTGTTAGAGCGTATGACATTGGACGGATCTGAAACGGTCGTGTTGCATCAAAGTAAGCATTTTCAATATTCTTAAATACATTGTGTGACGTAACTTGCTTCATTCCACATTAGGAACAATGTTATTTGAAACGATTGAGTATTTGAGGAAGGAACCATAACTTCTTCCGAACTTTGTTGAACATCATCATTCGGTGAAGATGAAGATGATTCCTCTTGAAATGATTATGAAATCTCATGAAAAACTTCTTCTTCGGACGAATGAATTTCTTAGTTAGAAGTTATAACATTCGTTGTTGGGATTTCTTTATTCTTGTAAGTATTCAAAATACTCATCGTTAAAAATCATGAAATAAATCTTCCAAATCTTTCTTTGAAGTTTCTGAAACTTGTGAAACTGTTTGATTTGAATACTTTTCTATGTCGTTTAAATTTGATAAACCGGGTTCTAAACTGTATTGTTTAGAAGCCATTTCAGAGATCTCATCAAAATTCACATTCACACTCTCGGGTATCTTTCGAGTACGCTTATTGTAAATTCTGAATGCAACAAACACTCCAATATCTCCTTTCGCCTTGAGCTTGCCAATATCATCACAATTATTGAGTAGATAGCATCTACAACCAAACACATGAAAGAACTTGATAGGGCCGAACAAAGTGACCCGAAAACCGAACCGACCCAACAAACCGAGTCGAACCGAGCTTATTCGGTTCGGTTTTCGGTTTGGATATGTTTTCGGTTTTGTCGGTTCGGGTCGGTTTCGGTTCGGTTCGGCTCAAACCCGACACTTAGTCGGTTCGAACTACGTAAACCGAACCGAACCGACCTTATTCGGTTCGGTTTCGGTTTACGTACGAGTCTCTCGGTTCGGTTCTCGGTTTGGAAAATTCCTTAAGTCAGTTTCGGTTTCGGTTCGGGTTTTTTCGGTTCGGGTCAACTTGATGTTTTTTCTCTCTTGTTGATGAGCTCATAAGGAGTTTTATCGAAACCTTTGTGAATAATCGAACAATTTTGTGTAAAGCAGGCTGTTGCGATGGCTTCAGCACAAAGAAATAATGTTAGGTTTGCAAATGTAAGCATCGATCTTGCAGCTTTGACTAAGGTTCAATTCCCCTTTTCCACGACACCATTTCGCTGTGGCGTTCTTGCAGGTGAATATTGTTGAGAAATTCCGAGCTCATCAAAGAACTCAGTAAGAGTTTTGTTCTTAAACTTAGTACCATTATCAGTTCAAACACGTTGAACTTGAAGTTGAAGATTCACTTGGGTTTTCTTGATAAATGAAATGATCACTTCTGAAGCTTCATCTTTCAAATGAAGAAAGAATACCCATGTCTACGTTATAATCATAACACAACTAAACATTATCGACTTTCGTTAATACTTTCGACCGCATAGTTTCATAAAAATCCTATGAAGAAGTTAAAGTGGCTTATTCGAATGCAAAGCCGTTTTGGACTTGTGATGTTTCTGATGAGTCTTCCCTTGTTCACACGCAGAACACAAATGATCTTTTTCAAATTTCATCTTAGGAAGACCTCGAACAAGATTGTTTTTCACAAGGTTATAGATTGTGACGAAATTCAAATGAGAAAGATGTTGATGCCACAACCAAGATTGAGAAGAAGAAGCCTTTGCTAGAAGACAAGCTAAAGAACTTGAAGCGATGTCGTTAAGAGCAATAATATACAAATTCAATGAACGATCACTAGTAAGCAAATCAACACCATCTTCGATTCGAACAAAACATGTAGATTTTCGAAAGGCGACTTCAAGACCCTTGTCACAAAATTGTCCAACTCTAAATAAGTTATGTCCTAAACCTTCGACATAGTAGACTTTCTTAATCGTCATTGATCCAATAACCACATCTCCATAGCCAGCAATCACCATAAAATCATCGTTGCTAAAGCTAACCGTTCTAAGAAACTTTTCCACAAAATTTGTCAAAAGAGCACGATTACCCGTCATATGCTTTGAACATCCCGAATCAAGACTCCAAAGATAAATTTGGACAATCTCAGCAATAGTTTCTTTAGCATATGACAAGCTTTCCTCTAAATCTGAAAGAATCTTTTCCATTTTAGCCATGAAGACCATATTCGCACTAAGCTCTTGATCTGAATCACTACTTGACTCTATCCAAGCTTGGTCCTCATAAAGAAGCACTTATTCATCACCGTCTTTCTTAGCTAGAAACATGTTTTTCATGTAGTAGTTGTAGTCCTTGACCTTTGCTTTCTTGCAGTCTTTGGCAAAATGTCATTCTTTTTTGCAATTGTAACACTTTACTTTGCTCATATTCCGTTTCTTCCCATCATCTTTCTTATCCTATTTCTTTTCCTCTTACTTCACTTACTCTGGTTTCTTGTTTGCTGAAGTAGATGCGGAAGAAGTTCTCAAATTGTTGTTCGTTGGTTTAGCACTGTATTTCTTCCGGCTAATAGCTTTTGCTAACAACGCAGTTTTCTTTTTCAAATCATTGATATCTTCATCATCACTTTCTTCAAACTCTGAGTGAACTACAAATGTCTCTCCGCCTTTACTCACTTACTCTACTATATTCAAACATGTCAACCTTACAACCTTGCCTATTTCATTGCCAAACGCATCTCTAATGTCAGAAATCAACCAAATATTCCTTTCCAGTATGGATGTTTCTGACATACAATCTTTTGATATCTCACTGTACTCATCCCAACCACCTCGAAAACCACAAGGACCACGCTCGTTCCTCATGGTAATGGTTGCTATAGGATGACTATGATCGTTCACTCCTATAATGGGACTCTAAAATCTCAACGCATGATGAAAGTAAGGATGAATAAACTTAATTTACTTGTTTCATTCTATGTGCAAGTCTCATTATTTGCTTTTTTTTGTAGGATTTTAACTCTTCTAGGATGTGGATTGTGCATTTTGAACTTTAATTTTATGGCTTATGTTGAGTTTAGGTGATTGCTTGCGATATGGTTTTTACTTTGGGTGTTAATCATATGTTCTGGCAATTTTTAGCCTACACGGATCGGACAAAATCCACCTACCCGGATCCGTCTTTGGTTTAGGTAGATCCGTCCTTTACCAAGTGCCAAAATTCAAATTTTATCATTTTTTAACTTTTTCCACTTCATCTTATATCCATGCTATATGATCCTAAATGTGATTTTAAACCTTAGGATAAAACATAACTTCCATATAATTTAAGAACCCTCATGCAAAACACTTCACCATTTCCACATTATAATCATCATCCTCAACATCATTTTACTTCACATTTCTTCCAAATTTTACATATACATATCACTAGTTCATCACCATGACAAGCTTATCCAAGACAAACTCTCCCAACTACAAGAGAAAAACCGCAAGAATCCGAGTCAAATTTCCTAGTTATGTAAACCTTGAATCCTCGAGTGAGGAACACCAAAATGAAAGAACAGTATCACCACCTCCATGAAAGAAATATATTTCACCACCTCATGCACCATCAAAATCTACTTCTACTAGGAGCACCTGTCAAACCACTTCATCATCTCCTAGTGAGTCACCAACACCAACTCATGTAGCACCACCACCCAAACTAAGATTTGTCATACTCATGAAGCTTGAACCTCAAGAACTTCCATCACAACAAACACCACCTCATAACTCACATGTTTTAACAGTGGATAATTAGCCACCGGGTCCCTTAAATCCATCGCCAAACCTCAGGTTTTAACATCCATCCCGGATTTACACATCTACCACCTCCTCAAACATTGTTTGTTACCATTAAAACAATGTCATCTGAACTAGAAAACTTCAAAACTTGCCACCCAAACTTGGGGAAATCCAACAAACTTCTAACCCTCCTAACAACTTCTTGTATCTTATATACATCCAAAGGAGTTACCTCACCTTCAACAACATGTTTTGTCAATGTTGTTTAGCACTAATATGCATGGAAATCACATGGCTAGGGAAATGTTAAACTACATGTTTTCTACCATCTGACACCACATTGGATCTTCATCCAACCACCATCCTTTATATAGCTTGAATACGGCGTATTGCCTTTCCTGGATACGACGTATTGGACTTGTTTCCTTTGTGGTATTTGGTGAGTGCAGGCACGGATACGCCGTATCTTCCTTGATGGATACGGCGTATTGGTTGTCAGAATAGTAATCCTTAAAATATCTTTATTTAAGCTCCAGAATGCGTGCCTAATTACTGCAATTCTCAAATATAAACGATTAAGTAACAATTCTTTGCAATAATTATACAAAACAGGTTAATTACATGGGATAAATGATGCTATAAAATATAAAAATTATTTGATGTCATCAGGCGTAATGTGTTCATAACTGTTACGCTGTAAAACCTTTGATACTTATAAATAGAGCCCTCACTCGACTCATTCAGCATCACTCACTTCACCACTTTACAACAAAGTACCAAGAGGCGAACAAGGCCTCTAGAAGATGAAGCATTCCACCAAGCAGTCCAAGGGAGGATCACTTTACTCATTTTTAGGATTAATCATTCATAAACGCAGTTTGTAAGAATTATGATTTATTAATCCAAGATCTCTTCATTTATTTCTTATCTTACTGTTGGTATGAGTGGCTAAGAACTACTAGTGCTGACCTAACCATGTATTTACTATTGTTGTGATTGATGTTTCCTGTTTAATTATGGTTTTATTAGATATCCTTATTGCCTTTCATTGATCCCTGGGTTTTGGTAGTGTAGAGGGTGGCTTAGATCTTGTTAGTCCTATTATTAGGCTTACTGGTTGAACCTGGGATTAGTGGGTTACTAGGGTAGATTGACACCTATCCCTTGTGTAGGAATGAACCATATTACCGCCTATGTCATATTAAACACTTAAAAAGCACAAGAACTCTTTCAGAGAGGGTTAATAATCTATATAGGTTATAGAATTGGTCTTGAGGATAGTTAAGGATTAACTGCTACGAACTTGGATGCCCTGCCCATGTGATCTTAGGGGAATTAGGATCGCACAGTGAGTATAGGACAGACCTCAAATGACAATTCGGGTCTGTCAATATTAGAACCACTAATGAAACTTGTAATTGAACATTGCACCGAAAAACGTAATCATAACAGTAGTAATGTAGTGGTTAGTGATGTGTCATCGTGTGGTGTATAATTAGTGATTATCAAGTTTTACATTTATATTTAGCCGACAAACCTAAAGACAACACTTTAATGGGCAGTGTACCCGATCAAGATGTAGCTTCGCGGTAAGTAAGGTGTTAAACACTAAGAGCGAGAGTAACCTAATATTCTATTAGTATTTTAATCTATCTAGATTAGTCTAATTACTTGTTAAACCTATGCTATACATATTTACTAGTGGTAAATGGGGGGTTTTCAGCCTAAAAGACTAGCACAGGTTTGGTGGTGACAAAGATTAATTCTAAACACAATAAACACTAAAGCAAATAATCACAAGATAAAGAAGCGGTACAAGCCAAATAATAGAAAATTGTATTAACCATGTTAAATCTGATTAAATGTTGATTTTTTTGTTTAGTGCAATGGCTACTTATCTCGAGGCGGCATATCATTCTTAAGACTTAGGCGGTTCTTCATCCTAAGACCTAGATACGAACAATCCTATCATGATTAACGCATCCGCATAAAGCATCCAATAGTCTAATTATAATCTATCATAGGGAATTAAAGCAGTGGTGATCCTGTTAATACCCTAGCCCATCGGGACTTTACCCACTTATTGCTTGATGTTGTTTTATACACCGGTAGTCCACCACCAAAATCAGTACCAATTAATTAAGAACAATACTGGTTGAACAATTATCGGGTCAACTACCGGTCCAACTAAGCTCATAGTCAAAGGGTAAGGACAAGGTGTCATTTGTGATCCTATTGGCCCGGGCATACAAAACACAACATGGAGAGCTATCATGGCATCTAGATTACTGGTTAAGTCTCACTAGACCCAGTTGAATGATAGGTCGCATGTACAAGCACATAAACAAGTATAAGGCGATAAACATAATTAAAAAACAACGATAAATCAAGCAAGCCGGATTAAAACAAACCAAACATTATAATCTTCATTAACATGGCTAATACCCGAGGGTATTAGCCCACAATCATTGTCATTTTACAAACGTGATCAAACAATTAGAAATCAAATGATTAAGAAAGTAAGAATTACACGATATCTTCTATGGAATTATGGTTGGTGCTTGACCTTGGCTGCTTCTAATATCTTGGAAAATTCGACTTCAGAGTGTATGGTATAGAGAATATAATTTTTGCACACTGAAACTCGTTTTTGAGTATCGTATTTATAGTTTCTGAAAACAGCCTGGATACGCCATATAGAGAGGTGAATACGGTGTATAGGGTTAATTTCCTTAGAGTTCGCGATAAGATCAAATCAATCAAGATTAATTGCCATCAATCACATTAACTTCGTATCTTTGACTGATGACCAGCTGTGTATACAGCGTATAGGTGAAGAGTGATACGCCGGATCGGGAATTGATCATTACGCGTATTCTTGTGATGAGTTGGCGCTGATACGCCGTATCTTCTTTGCTGGATACGGCGTATAGTAGCAGATAATAGTTTTCTTCAAATGTCTTCGTTTTAGTTCCAGAATTGCGCCTTTTAGCTTCGTCTTCACAAGTTACTCCATAATTACTGCAATCATAAACTTTAAGCAATTAAGTACCAATATCTTGCAATAATTATATAAAAGTGGGTAAAATGTGTGGGATAAATAAGGTAAAATGTGACGTTATTTGATGATATCAGTTAGGCTAGCACACTTTTCTCCTTGATTACTTCTATCAACTTACTTTTCTGCATTTACTTTCTTGTAGTTTTAAAATCAATCTTAAAACCATTTTTCTAAACATGACAAAATCAAATTAGAACTAGTTAAAACTTAACTCTTGGGACGACCTCAGATTTACCAACTACTGCACTACATACAACCGAGTTCTCTACCTGTTAGTGCGTGTATCGGTAGACGAGTTTTATAAAGTTAAAACTTGGCAATTAACTATTCAAAACAATCTTACGCATCAATTAGCCATCATCCTTGGAAGGTTGTCATTAATCAGATCATTAGTAGCCATTGTAGCAAGCTTGGGAACAATGTCTTTGAGAGCTTCATTCACTTTCTCTTTAATGCCCTGAAAATGATGGTTAGTAACATATTTCTTTTTCATTTGCTGGATCATAAAACCTTGATGCATGCACATTCTTTTAACAGCTCCTGGAATGTATGTGTATCTTTTGGAAATAGGTTTTAGTCGAGCTTGAGAGGAAGTAGCAGATGTTGGTGTAACAGAAACCGTCAATTCCTGATAAATAGCCTTATCCAAAGATAAGTCAGTCCTAGGGGATCTAGGGGGTGAGGGAATGGGTGTCTGCATCTTCTTTGTCCTAATCTTTGAACTACCCATCACTCGAGTTCTGATTAATGCATGATGATCATCAAAAATTTTCAATAACACTTGTTATACATCCTGTTTGCATAAGTATCAATAAGGAATGTTAAGAGTAAGAGAGAGGAGACTAGAGAGTTTTCTTTTTACACATTTTCAATTTTCATAAAAGAGAGAAAAGAGGGAAGGAAGGAGGATACAAATGACAAAAGGTTTCTAATCTTAGTGATAAGAAGGGTATTTATACTAACACTATCCTACCTTCGTACTTTGGATATTTGGTCAACATTTACTTAAGTTTGACCAATATTCCTTATTACATGGATAAATAAACTAAAAGTACTTATTTATACAAGAACAATGTATTAGTAAATAATTAACACTTTTTTAATTCTTAACAGATGAGTATTGAGAGGTCTTTCTAGATTAAGTCCTTGTACTCAGATCATAAGTGTTCAAGAAACCTTAGTATGGGATATTTGTTACTTTTAGGTGGATTACCAAATATTATGGTAGTGAAATAGTTATGAATCCATCAATAACATACTAGTCAATAAGACAAAGCATTAAGGAAAAGTACATGATTGATGTAAGCTTTGGGCAATGTAAGAGAGCCAAGCAGTTTGCCTTGTTTGAACATGAAGGAGGCCTTATAGAACATTATGCAAAACTATAGGAATACAGGCAAGCAATATTTGATTCAAACTCTGGTTCAACGTGGTCATATTGATGTGGATGTAGATGATAATGGTAATAACTATTTTCATAGGTTTTATGTGTGCTTCAAAGGTGTGAAAGATTGATGGTTAGCTAGGTGCAGAAGGGTCATAGGAATAGATGGATGTTTTATAATCTACATGTGTAATGGTGAATTGTTGACTACCATGGGAAGGGGTCCTAATAATCAAATATATCCTATAATTTTGGCAGTGGTAAATGTCGAGAACAAAAACAGTTGGTGTTGGTTTCTATCCTTCTTGGATGATGATCTTCATTTGGAAGATGGACTTGGACTGACTATTATCTTAGATGCACATAAGGTATGACTTGTTGATTTGCTATATTTAGTTTTTAAGTTTGTAATATTTTTGATAATTATTGTAACTTGTGGCACTAATTGTAGGGTCTTATTGAGGTTGTGAAGACTTGGCTACCACATACTGAATAGAGGCACTGTTGTAGACATATCTATGCTAACTTTAAAAGGAAATGGACAGGTCTTTTATATAAAAGACAGTTCTGGAGTGTAACTGCTTATATCATTGAACAAGACTTCACAAGAACGTTTATCACTACCATTAAACAATAATGAATTTAACTGTTGTTGTTTAACTCAATATTCATATTTTAACACAGTCTTCCTGTTTAACAGCCAAGATGAAAGAGATAAGGGAATTAGATGTTGAATCTCATGCTTACCTAATGGAAAGGGATCTTGTAACTTAGTGCAAATCATTCTTTCAACTTGATAGGCATTATGCATCATTTGAGAATTAGATCTCAGAGTCTTTTAATGGTAAAATTGTTGATGATATAGGTAAGCCAATCATAATTATGCTTGAGGATATTAAGGTATATATAATGCATAGAAATTAGAATATGAGTAAGCAAGCATATGATTTGCAAGACACATTTACACCCTCAATTAGAAAGCTTCTAGATCATTTGAAGGTTGAACAAAGGAAATGGCAAGTATTTCTTAGTGGTTATTAAGTTGTAGAGGTTAGGAGAAGGGATGAGGCTTTTGGGATGAACTTAATCAGTAGGACTTGTGACTGTAGGTTGTGGAATTTGACCGGGGTACCTTGTGTACATTCTTTTGCAACATACATGAACCAAAACATGAATCATGATTTAGGAGTTAGTAACTGGTATAGTTAGTCTAGGTGGTTTGATACATGTCAATTCTTAGTAAAACCAGTTTATGTCTCTAAGATGTGGAAAACAACAATAAACACACCACCATTCCCACCAATAGTGAAGAGAATGCCTGGAAGGCCTAGAAAGAACATAATAAAACACTCTATTGAGAAAGAAAATGCCCATTTTGTTGAATGGTCATGACATGTAGGAAATGTTGGAGAATTAGTCATAACAAGAGTAGTTGTACTAATCCTAGAAGGGAAAAACCAATCATAAAAGCTGATAAACCACCTAGGGCAACAAACAATAGTGTATACACTACATATAAGAATAGAAGGGGTGGAATGAGCATCAATGATGTTTTCCTACCAATTCTAAAATATGGGAAACAAGTAAGAGGGGTGGGGGATCATTTAGTAGAGTTATGTGGAAACCAAGCAAGGTGGGTATAACACCCCCATTTTTGACATATAGCAGCGGAAGCTAATCTGGAGTATTATTTCATAGTACAACAGTCATAATCATAGAAAATGACTCATAAAAAGAGACGTTTTGGAAAATTTAGTTATCATTCATTTATTCATCAGAGTTTTACAAAAGAGAGGTCCCAAACATCTAGAAACATAAAGTTTGAATGATAACAATTTAGCCATCTTCAAGTCCGTGCCACTCCGTGCCATAAGTTGCTCAATTTCCTGAGATAAACATGCTAAAAAATTCAACACAAAGGTTGAGTGAAATTCATAGGTTTATGATAAATAGTTTGAATACAAGTTCAATAGTGGGTTACGTTGTTATATACCCATAAGTGTAATAATTGCAAAGAGTACAATTATTATGGAAAACAGTATTATTGCGTCTAAGCTCATGGCACTCAAACTGACTAGTGTATATATCAATAATGATATATATAATGATAATGGCCCCCGAGTAGGTAATTGCCATATACCTATGAGTTTCAAATATAGTGCGTTTGGTTACCTATCCAGCTAACACAAATGGGATTCGTCAATCCCAATAGGCCTATCCACAATATTCGCGTTTACTCGCAAATGATTAATGGTCCATGATGGTGGGGGTCTTTTGGCATAAAGGGACTTAGACAACAGATGCAATAATATATCAGGATAGCATACATTTAGAAAACTCTTGTATTCATGGTTTATAGCATGTATCCCCCTCGCGGGTTTATGAAACATTTAAAAGAGTTAAATGCAAGGCTATGAACTCACCCTAAACCCTAAACCCTAAACCCTAAACCCTAAACCCTAAACCCTAAACCCTAAACCCTAAACCCTAAACCCTAAAC
>BQNB010073437.1:0-32116 GCA_026074375.1 Tanacetum coccineum
TTTTATAAAAATGACACTTAAATTTTTGACAGTTTTGACTCAAAAAATCAAATGACTCAAAGCACCATTTTTACAACTTGTTTAGACATACAATGACACTCTTTTTTTTAAACCACAACTCAAGTTTACAAGAGCTTATCCAAATAAGCTCTTGTAGCTTCTTTAAAAACAACAGTCTTAAGTGGTGACTTAGAAAACCTTGAAAAACATTTTTTAAACTTACAAACCTTTTAAAAATAGACTCAAATAAGCTTAATACTTAAGCTAAAGTCAACCAAGTGACAGCAACCCATGTCATTCCCATTTTCACCCGTTTTAGCACTTAACCCAAACACCCCTTTATATTTTAAAAATGATTTTAAAACATATAAGAACTGTTTTAAGCTTAAAATTTTAAAGACTACTATTAATTATGCAATATTAAGCAATAAAAATATGAAAAGCAAAACAAATAAGCACTTAAAAAAAACTAATAAGCTAACAGTGAAAATAAGCTTGGAAAATTAAAAAGGCATACCTGAACTCTTTGCTCAAAACAAGAGTGAAATCATCCTAAATAAGCTCTAATTCCTACCCTAGCTTATAAATAAGCTAAACTAAGCAATCCCAATGAGCCATCCCTAATTGCTCATTCATCCACTTGATTAATCAAACAGTAACTTTTTTATCTTTTGAATTTTCCTTAAATCTTTGTATAATGATTTAACACAGGTTATGAAAGGCTTATATAAGAACTTAGAAATGAGCTTAAAAGAAACAAAAGCTTGGAACAGAATTTTAAGATGCAAACTGAATTTTTATAAAAATGGTACAAGTACATGAAAGTTGAAATGAGTTACAATATTAAAGACTAAACTAAAATTTTTAAAAACTACTCACTAAAAACTACTATTCTTTGCCTCAAGGGCTTACAAAGCTTTTTATAACTAAACGAGCTAGGGTTTGCACTCCTTTTCTTCTCTCCTTGGTGTGCTTCTTTGTAGACACAAAAACAGCATATGTGTGCTTGTTGTGAGAGTGTAGAAAACACACTCAAATCCTGGCCCTTGGATTATCTTGGTCCCCAAGGTCAACGAATCTTGACCTTCAAAATTTTCGTCCAATGGTTGAGTTAGGGATTGCCAAGATGGCATACCCATGTGGGGGGGGAGGGGGGGGGGTAAGAGATTGTGAAGGTTGTAGGGAAGAGGTGGGTTTTATAATTGGGCGGGGGGAAGAAATTTATGGGGGAAGAGGCGAAGAAGTACAGTAACTCAAATATACAGGATTGGTGAATGTGTTTTGGGGGTTTTGTTGTTGACAGGTTTTTGGTGCCCTTTAAGGCTGTTATATGGTTTGCACACACACGTCGCCTTGTAGGGTTGAAGTTTGTAACTGTTTGGGGAGTTTGGCAGAATGAAAGAAAGTAGTCCCAAAGGTTATATATGCAATTGCATCACAAGTCCTTGTGGGATATAAGTTTGGACAGTTGACAGACTTAGTCCTTGTGGTTGACACTTTAGACATTTGGCAGTTTGGGCCCTTGTGATTGTTTTTCTTCTTTTTCCTCTTTAAATATGTTAGGATTTGGCGATTTAAGTCCCCTAAAAACTTATTTTTCTATTGTTGACTTCTGGTTTGTTCGGAGGTTGACTTGGGTTGACTTTTTGACTCTTGGGCTTGGTTTGACTTTGTATATTTCCACGCTTTTCCATTCCGTGTCTGGTGTTGTAGCTTTTGGATTTCGTTTTCGTCTTTTCTTAGATATCCGTTCCTGCACAACAAATTAGCAAAACAAGGTATTTGGGCATTTTAAAGTCCGTTTTTTGGTTATTTTAGCTTGTTTTTAAAGGTAAAAGGTTTGTGTTATTAAACACCTACCATAATCCCCCATACTAAGGTATTGCCGTTTGTCCTTCAAGCTAATGCTATGAAGTAAGCATTTAGAAAACTAAGAATCTCAATCGCCCTCGACTAATAACTTGGAAAAGTAGCTAAGTGCTCATCGAGGAAGTTAAAGACTCATAAGTTTTGCAAATCCCCGTTTTTACCATTTTTTTATATGTACACCTATTCCTACACATCTTTTTGTATTTTCAATTTTTTCATTAACTAACTAGAACGTTTTGACTTTCGTTATTTAATAATTTTAAGGGATCATAGAACAAGATGCATTTCGATCCGAGAATGCCCCAAAAAGGATAAATTCATCGTTCCCGACTTTTCACTTATTCCAAACCAAGCTTAATACGAATCATAAGTTATTATGAGCTAAGATGCTAACACTACTCATATTTGTAATTTGTAAACTTTTCACTCCCGACAATTTATATCTTAGGTGTATGTGCTATTTTGAATTTCAACCATGGATCAATGTTTGCAACATTCTATGTTTCACGTTCCACCCGAGAATAATGAGTTTTCGACAGGCCGAGCTTCATCCATTTGTAGCGGGACTTTGCGTCATCGGAACATTCCCAATCATTGCGGTTAAGTGACCAGGCTTTTTGACACCCTCACACGAGACTAGTTTACGGGATCATGGACATAGGTTTTCATAAATTCTCAGGGTTTTCCGTTGCACATAGCTTATAATATATAATAGCAAATAAAGTTCAAAAGCATATTTGATTTAACACAATAAAGAGATCTTTTATATTTTCACAATAATTATTATCTATTTAGCCATTTTGTTAACCCTCGCCTTTTTGAAGGATGCCAACATCGGTTGTCGAAGCGGCATCGATTTAGATGCAGCAAACTTTTATCAGTCTCGATTATTATTCCTTACTATGGGTTGGTTTTTCTTTTTAGAAGGCGGTGTTTGTAAACTTCGGTTGTGAGCCGGATAGGGAAATGATAAGCCATCTTTTAGTACTACCTCAGTTTATGGTTTTTTTTGCTGGTTTCTTTAGGGTTAGTTTGTTAGTGGGGGTTATAGTGATTTACTACTTTTTGTATAAATAATGCAGGTTGTGAGTATTGGTTACTTAGTCTATAGTTGTTGTCATACATCTTCTTACAGTATTAATTTTTTGATTTTTGTATTTATATTTCCAATCAATATAAAATAGTTGCTCGTTGTTTATTAATCAGGTTTGAATTTTATGGGAGTTTATAAAAAAAAGCGACTCATATTACAAACACATTGTGCTTTGAAGTGTTCCATTAGTTTGACCATTGGGTAGCGATCCAAACTCATTATTACACCAAGATCAATGGTCGTGATTAGCGGAGAGTGGAGCGATAGAATATAAATAAAAACATTTACTTGATTTTTAGTTTGAATAAAAAAATGCTATAACAAAATCATTAAAAATACTAATGAAAAAGCTATTGTCGTAGAAGTTAAGGAACAGCTAGAGCTCAACACGTATCCTGATCAGGTCAAAATTTACTTTACTTCTACCCAGAGAAAGGGGAAGGGAAAGTTCAAACATTGTGACACCACACCAAAAACTTATTTTATTTTGAAAAATTTTTGGATTTAATTTTTTTCATTTTTTTGAAAAAATTTTGGTGGTAAATTTAAAACACAGGATTACCGTGATAACAAGGATTGCAGGCCAATAATCAAATCGGATGATCCCCCTTACTAGAATGAAACATGTCCTCAATGGTTTTTGATAGGGTTTTTACGTAAATCCTAAGCCGTTTTTTGAAGTATGTTTAATAGATAAAATGTTAGTCGATTTTAAAGATTAGGGTTAGCGGGATTCCCAAATGAAGCTGAGGATTGTGAAGCTCTTGTGATCGAAGGACAAATACCGCGAGCACGAGAGGCTTCAAAAATCCAGGACATCCTGGACAATACAACACAAAACACAGCACATGGAAAAGGAAAGAGGCAAGCCTTCTCACAAAACAAATAAACCACTTATTCATTAATCTAGCATACTATTCTAATGAATAATCTAAAACAGGATATGCATGGGGTGCCTCCACGAGCGCTTGTTTGGGTCACTAAGCTTGACCCAATTTCCCTGAATTCAGTTGTCTTAGGGAATGTTTGGAGGTCCGGGATATACATAGAGGGATATCACTCCAACGTAGTGCTTGAGACGATGGACCTTTTACTTTGAAGTTTTGGCACGGAGTTTGGGATACTCATATCGATGCCATATGGAAAAACTTGAACAATGGTTTAAATGGTTCCGGTCTTTCGGAACTTCAATTTGCCGGAGAGTGGAAAATTTTCAATACTCCTTGAGTTTAAAGTTGGGAAGAGGAAAGGACTTGATCACGTCGTTGAAAAACGCGGTTTTTGATCTTTGCGTCTTGATTTCTCTTTAGTTTTTCTCTTTTGTAGATCAAAGAATTTTCATTTAGGCTTGATCACGCAGTTCACTTAATTTATTGATGGTGTTGAATTTTGCGTTGATCATCAGCTGTTTGAGAGATCAAGTTTGCATTTTTAAGGGTTCCATAGTTAGTCTAGCTTTGTGCTCCAACTCAATCGGCGATGACATTGCCATTCCTTATACTAGCTTGTACGGAGTTCCACCGATGGGTGTTTTGTACGATTTGTACGGATGAGCCCAGATGGCGGCATCTAGTTTGTTCTGACCAAGAGGCACTATTTTCGCCCACTGTCCTTAAAGGATTCCTTTTTAAAACCACAGATTTGATACTTCAACCTGCCCACTTGTCTGGGGGGTGATAAGCGGGGGTGGTGGAGTGACGGAGAGTGACTCCATAATTTAAAGCATGACCTTTGCAAACTGGTAATTGCAAAAAAAAAAAATGTGTTCCTCGTTCGTGGATGATGGCACGGGTGAGCACCAAATATTGGCATAAGTGAAGGATTTAAGGGAAACTTGCTACACTACTCGGGCGCAGTTGGTGGGGGAGCGCTTTTGCTTCAACCCATTTTAGACAGATAGTCGACCGCAACTAGTAGTAGGTGTTGCCTCTAGTAGATGGGAAGGGTCCCATGAAGTAAGTCGATGCCCCAAACGTCAAAGATTTCACCAAATTGGATGGAAATTTTGTGGCATCTCAATACCTTTGTGAAATTTTTCCTTGTCGTTGGCCTGGCATTGAGTCACAATTTTTTAACCCAATAGTGTGCTCTTAATATTGATAGGCAAAAGAATCCGGCATTTCTAATGACCTTGTTGCGGTGTAGATTTTCACCATGTTGTCCCCCGGGTGGGGTCCATTGTGGCAAGCTTCGGAGAATGTCGAGAGCTTCTTTGGTGCAACCACACCGCCGGATGCATTTGATCCGCACAGATTTTTAAACAAGAGGGGGTCATCCCAGAAGTAGGGTTTGACATCTTTGAAATAACTTGTTTTTTCTGTTGGGAGGTCATTCCCGTGAACAACGTAACTTCCGCATGGAAAGTTTGCAGAAATCTGCAAAACCATGGGGTGTGGGTACTATCAAAACGAAGAGCAACGCAATCCCATAGAGTTTCGAGAGGAGGAAATGTTTTAGTGATTTCCTTGTTCTCGTGTTTATCTTGATGAGGGTTTCAAGTCTGGGAAAGATGTTCGACGGCCAGTTTCTTCTGTCCTTTTTTGTCTCTGATGACAACAGCAAATTCTTGGGCAAAAAAGGATATTCCACCGAATCAGTCTTGGCCTTGAGCATCTTTCTTGGCGTAAAGAGTTACTGTTTATAGCAGTATTTCTAGATATGGTCGTGTTAATAATCACTTTATATGTCTGTAGGACAAGAATTGCGAGATTTTTGGCGAAGATTTTCTCAAAAGCATCACAGTCTTTACCGGTCATAGTAGTTCTTTTTCGGTTTCTGTTTTAGTTTGTAGTTTTTTTGTAGTGTTCTAGTGTGCTTTGAGCTTTCATGTTCATGGGGGGGGGCTTTTGCTGGCATAGTTGTTGTGGTGATTGTGTTGGAAATGCGTTTGTTGATTGTTTTTGGTTTCGTTTTGCCCTAGGACCTGGGCTTCCCAATTTGCAGTTTTCATGCTTTGCATAACACATGAGTCTTCGAAGGGCATCGTCCCGTGGGTGATAAATCAAAATCGGAAGCCTACGTGCATTTTTCTTGTAAGTGTATTCAAAGGATTCGATAACTCTTTTGAGAGAAATATGGGAGTCTACTTTTCAAGTAAATGATGTCATTGGCAGCTATTTTGAGAAGGGTCTTGTAATGTAATACCGTCGGTAAAAACCGGCGTGCCCAAGAGAAGAAAAACTTCGGACACCTTTCACAGTACGTCGGGTGAGGGAGCTTGGCGGTAAAAGTCAACTTTAGCTGATCAACTCCAATTCCTGATTTAGAGATTTTGTATCCAAGAACATGCCTTCTTTTACCCATGAAATGGATTTTCTCCAGTTTAGGGGTCCAAATGGTGTCTTCACACAGTTTTCATACAATTTGTCCAAGTGGGGATAGGCATGTAGAGAAAGAATTACATCCCGAAGACTGAAAAGTTCACTCCTAAACACTTCCATGTTTTTCTCGATCCATGTCGTGGAACGGGAAGAAGATTGCCATCATACATCGTTGGAACGTGGCCAGGTGCATTTGCATAGACCAAAAGGCATGCTACGATAGGCAAAAATGTTCCGTTCTCTATATGGTGAAGTAATGGTTGTTTTTCTTGGTCCTTGGGTCTATGGGATTTAGAATAACCCGAATAGCCATCGGAGGGAAACAATTAGAATTGGTTTCCGCGAGACGTCTTTCGAAACTTTTGGTCCATCAAAAGGAAGTGGAAAGTGGTCCTTTCGGGTAAGCTTATTCACTTTTGTTAGTCGATGCACACTCTCCACCCTGTGACCAATCGAGTTGGTATAAGATCATTTTCATCGTTCTTCACGACGGTCATGCCACCCTTTTTTGGTACACAATGCACCGGGCTTACCCACAGACTGTCAGAGATCGGGTAAATGAATCGGCGGTCATGAAGCTCTTTCAACTTCTTTCTTGATGACGTCGTGGATTTTTGGGTTTACCCGCCTTTGATGCTGTGAAACGTAGGTCGTAGTCTCTTCCAATGGTGAAATTTTGAGGGTACTAAAACTCTGGGTTTGATACCCTTTGATATCAGGGAAAGTTTCCCAACGCGATGGCTTCGTTTGTGGGAGGGACTTATGAACCTCGATTAGAGATGCCTTTTCCTCATTTCGTCAAGTCTTTTGCCAATAATGAACGGGCAACTTGGTCGTCTACCCTCCAAAAATGCATACTCCAAATGAGGTGGCAAGTCCTTGAGTTCAACCTCAGGGGGCTCATTAACGGAAGATTTTTCATGGTTTGCTTCACAAATCTTAAGGTTATCTTTCGAGTTTCAGCGAAAATTCTAATTTCCTTTGGAGAGGTGGTGTGGTTACTAGTTCGAGAATTTCTTCGAGGAGAAGAATTGTCCCCTTGGGTCATATAAGTTGGATCAAACTTTCCGGTTGAAGTTGGATCATCATCTAATGCATGGAAAAAGAGTCGGCTCTTCTTCGGAAAAGGAGTAAAATCACTGTCCCCGAATGGAGTTAAAAGTCGGTGAGGGGTGGTAGATAGAGATGATTGGATCATAGTAAGAGTGGGATTTTTGCCACTACGAGGATCACATTTGAGAAACCAAGAACTTTCTTGGAGTATTGGTCAACAAAGCCATATTCAATGGCGTCAATCGGTTTTGCGTCTTATGATGCAGTAATCAGCGTGTATCTCGACAGTATGGTCACGATTGAATGTAATGGCCTTCTGCCACAGAGGTTATTTCACCTGTGTTTACATCGATTATGCAACGACTTGTCTTTAGGAAAACTCCTCCCGAGAATTAGGGGGTACTCGGGGGTCTGGCTCAAAATCGACGACTACGAAATCTGCAGGAAATTAGAACTTTCCCACCGTCACATAGACGTCTTCAGCGATACCGATTGGTTCAGAAATTGAACAGTCCGCTAATTCAAGCGTCATGCAAGTTGAGGTTAGTTCGGGAAGAGAGAGAGTTTTCCAGACGAAATATGGCATAAGATTAATGCTTGCACCAAGATCGGCCAAGGCGTTGCATGTATTAATCCCGGAAAATTCACATGGAATGAGAAATCGGCCAGGGTCTCCAAGTTTCTTTGGTAACTTGTTTAGGATGACGGCTGAGCAATTCTCGTTCAATGGGGTTCTAGCCATTTCACTCAACTTTTCCTTGTTTCCGATTAAGGTTTTTAGAGTCGAGGCGAATTTTGGCATGAGCATCAAGGCATCCGTAAAGCTAATTTTGAAACTCAAATCCCAAAAGATTTCATAGAATTTCTTAATTTGGTCGTTAGCTTTCTCACGACGTCTTTCATCATTTCTTCTTGAAGGAAATGGAATTGATGCTTTTTGGTTAGGCCTTGAAGCACTAACTGGAGCATTTACGGGCTCAGAGATTGATTCATGATTGACAACAGGGACAACCGGAGGTGGGACGTCTTCGGTGCTTCCGTTATTAGTAGGATGCATCGTGTCCTTTGTGACCTCGGTATCACGTTCCATTACTTTAGGAGAAGAAGAAGTAATAGGAATCGTGGGTCCCTTGTAAGCTACACCACTTCGAGTGGTAATACCCTTTAAATCCTCCTTCGGGTTAGTAACGGTGTTACTAGGAAGAGTTCCCGAAGTAGAGGCGGTATTCATCTTGATGAAGTTACCTAGCATACTTTCAAGTCTTTGATTCGATTGATTTTGCATGTTTTGACCTTGAGTTTGCATGTTTTGACCTTGAGTTTGCATGTTCCTCATCACAGCATCATTAGCTTTTACGTAGCTATGGAAATCTTCCTTTGATACACCTTGAATTTGAGGAGCTGGAGCTTGATAGGCGGGAGCTTGATAAGCAGGAGGTTGAACAACCTGAGGTCGATAGACTTGACCTTGATGAACCGGGGGTTGGTAAGCTGGAGCTTGATTGAAATTCCCTCGGTTTTGGTTGTAACGATTCTGATTGTTTCCTTGATTTTGCACATGATGGTTTTGAACGGGAGGAAAACCGGGTGGTCGAATTTGATTTGAAATCGGGGCTCGATAACCGGTGTTTCCTTGGTTGTAGTTAGCTGCGGCTGCTTGAGAGACATATTCTTGGATATTATCTCTATAAACATTGCCAGAAGTGGCTGGACAAGTTTGGTAGGAATGAGCACCACCGCAAGTAACACAACTTTGCTCAACCGCTTTGACAGGAGTAGGAGCGGGAGATTGATTTTTCTTGTCAAGGAGTAAAGCTTTCACCATTTCTTTTAACTCAGCAACTTCAGAAGAGATTCCGGGGGTGGAAGTGCTCGCACTCACTTTGGCAACAACGGGTTTGTTGCGTGAATTACGGACTTTGGACTTGCTTTCAATGATTCTTAGGCAATCACGAGGCATTTTGTCCAAAAAGTTGCCACCCGCGGCGGAATTTAACGAATCTTGATCGTTAGAGTTCAAGGCATTATAGAATGTATCAAGTTGATGCAATTCAGAAAATCCATGATGTGGACATGCCCGAAGAAGATCATTAAATCTATCCCATGCTTCGTAAAACGTCTCATCAAATCTTTGTTGAAATCTCGTGATTTCATTTCGAAGATTTGTGGTTTTGGAAGGAGGGAAAAATTTGTTGATAAATTTTGAGACAAGATCATCCCATGTTTGAATCGATCGAGGGGGTTCTTTCTCTAGCCAAATCCGGGCTACACCCTCGAGGGAAAATGGGAAAAGCAAAAGCTTTACCGACGTACTCGGGACGTTCGGGAACTTCATCGTAGAAGTGATCTTGTTGAAATATCGGATGTGGGCATGAGGATCTTCTTTGTCATGTCCGAAGAATTGCTTGTTTTGAACGAGGTTGATTAAACCATGCTTCAACTCAAAGTTAGCATTGATTTCAGGGACTACAATTGCATCTTCGTAACCCTCGGTGGGTGCTTCGAGCAATTGAGCCATGGTACGTTGATCATCCATTGGAGGTGGGGGAGGAGGTGGATTTTCAAGTGGTTCTTCAAGATTAAACGGTTCAACAACAGGAGGTGGGGCCTGGTGTTGTTGATTATGAAGATTACGAGTTTGGGAACGAGTGTGCATACACTAAGAAAGAAAATTTACACTAATTTTTTTTTGGTTTTTGGTTTATCAAAGGTAAATTCACAATTTATTTTAATAACGGACAATGAAGATGACAACTTAAGCCTAATAATCGACAAGCTTCTCGGTAACTCTTCGAAAAGAAAAACGCACAAAGGAGCGGAGGAATAGGAAAGCGCGCAGCTATTAAAAACCTTTTTCCTTTAGGGTCGTAGTTCCTAGGAACAACCCGCCTTATACCCCTCTTAGAGTTTGTTTATCTTTTTAAAGGTGAACCGTACTTTGCTAGTGACACAAAAGGCAAGTTTTTAAATCTTTTGTTCGAGTTGGGAACCACAAAGTTCACCGGAAGTTATTATGATAATACCTCAGTTGAGAATATTATATTTTGGTATTTTACCAATTTGTGAATTTTATTTGTAATTTAAAGACAATGTTTTTATATTTTTGATTTTTGGGTTAGATATGTGATCTGGAGTATTCTGATGGGGGTGTTTTTTTTTTTTTTTCTTTAAAGATTATGACGATTTGACGAAGCGATAGAGAACAACAGAGCAATCACTAGAGCTAAGGCAGGCGTAATATGTTGTGAGAGAATACTGTGCTTAGTATTATCGTCTATTCCAAGCGTTTCTACTGCTGAAACATAAAGTACTGCAAATGCACATAAATAACAGGTTACACTAATTCTAGTACGAATATGACGCACTAGACATTCAAACACAAATGCCAAACGTAGAGATAATCGGTATCACAACCTCCCCGGCAGCGGCGCCAAAAATTGATTAGTTAAAATTTCCTCTTTACTATATATAATATATTATAAAATATAAAATATATATAATTTAGAAAAAACAACAACAATCAATATAACCGGGAGCAGTATAGAATGTTCCCGGGTCGTTAATCCCCAATGAGGCTGTGCTGGAAAATCGATACAGTCGGAAGATTTGAGTTTGAAGGAGAGAAATGATTTGAGAGTGTGGAAAGTTAAATTAGACAATAACCAACAAAAACGTTTAAGAAAAACCTAAAAATTACGAAATTAAGCTAGAAAACGAGAGCACGAATCCCGAACAAAGGGGCAAAAACCTAAAAACTTCAAAATTAACCCTACGGATTAAATTTTTCACTTCTAAAACTACTCTAAGGGGTGGGGCGGGGGCCGCGCAGAGGCGGACAAAGAATGAAAAAGACTAGACTGAAAACGGAGGTCGTTTGACCCAAAAACGAGTCAAGACAAAAACCGCACCCGAGCCCGTTCTTTAAAAATCAAAAAGTTACAAAAACGACCCTATGAAATTTTTTATATTTTTCCTACAAACTATATGACTAAAGAAAATTTTCTAAAAAAGAAAAATATTTTTTTTGATAATTTTTGTATTTTTTTATGAAGTTTTTTTAACTTTTTAACTAAATTAAATTGGTAAAAATACTAAACGACTTTTAAAAATCTGAAAAATTCACTAAAAATACTAACACTTTAGTTTAACCTATATAAAATAAGAAACCAGAAATTGCTTATAAATAAAGCCCGAAAATAAGCTAAAAACACTTATAGCTTAAAGCCAAATAACGTGGTTAATAAAAAACCGCTTGGGACTTAAATGAAAAAGTCCCCAAGGCGCGGCGGTAAGTGAGGCTTAAAAAAGAGAGTGTTACGAGGGTAGAGACCCGGGTTTCGAGTCTAGCTCACACCGGGTCACCCTGTCGTCCTTTTTTTTTTTTTTGAAACACACTTTGGAACCAAAGTTGTTAAGCTTATTGAGCTTAACAACTTTCAAAACTACCACCTTTTTTGAAAAGCTAAGAATAAGCTGAAAAAGGGCTTTTAAAAACGGACAGAAGCTTAAACAAGCTTAACAGCTAAAAAAAACTAAGTCTTTTGGGCTTTTTGGGAAAATAAGCTAAACTTGGACTAAATTGCTTAATGAATTATCTATACTATCCTACATAAGCACTAGCACTTAAAATGGGACAACTAAATAAGCTGAAAGAGGGTTTAAACTTAGACAGTAACTTAACAAAGCTTAAAAGGCAAAAGCTACTAACTGTTGGGCTGCTAACACTTAAATAAGCAAAGAAAATGGAAAATAAGCAAACCCACTTATCACATCATCTTAATAAGCTACTAGGAACAATAATGAACAAGCAACTAGATAAGCTTAATAAGCTAGAATGAAAATAAGCAATCCCTAAACTAAGCTAAGCAAAAACAGCCAAAGGGCTACTTTGAGCTTAAAAATAAGCTATCAAAGGGGCTTTTTAAGGACTGAAACAAAGAGGGCTTATCAAAGAGCTTATAGGCTCTTAAGATAAGCCAAAAGCTAGGGCTTAAGTTCACTAAAAAGCTAGATGGGTGGGCTTAAAGTGGGCCCCTTAGCACCAGGGCAAAACTAGTGCTAAAACAAGGGCTTAATTGACAGCTTAAAATAAGCTGTCAAATAAGCTCAAATTAAAAAGAAAAGTTGAAACAGATGAAGAACACTAGGAAATGGACTTGTGCACAAATTTTAAGCTTCTAAAACACTAATAATCCTGCTGATTTTAGAGAATGAAAAAGGGCTTTTAGCTTTTATAAAAATGACACTTGAAATTTTGGCAGGTTTGACTCAACAAGTCAAATGACCAAAGGATTTTTTGACACTTGTTTAAACACACTAATGACACTCTTTTTAAAACCATAACTCAAGATTTCAAGTGCTTATCCAAATAAGCACTTGTTGCCTTTTTTTAAAAACCACAGTTTCAAAAGGTACTTGCAAACACTTGAAAAACAGGTTTTGACTAAAAAAATGTTGGAAAAACAGGCTTAAACAAGCTCAAATACTTAAGCTAAAACTAACTTATGACCCCAACCCATACCACACTTGTTTGACCCCGTTTTCATGCTTAACTCCAAACACCCCAAAAATCTAAAAATGAATTTTAGAGCTTATACAAACTGATTTAAGCTTCTTTTTAGAATCAAGTATAGTTTAGCAATACAAACATAATATATAAGCATAGACAACTAAGAAAACAAACTTAAGCTAAGAATCATCACAAATAGCTATTTAGCTACAGTAACTTTAAAGCTAAAGTTAAAAGAGGTGTAGCCTTAATCCTTATGCTTAACAGATTTATGAATTTCCCTAAGAAGCTCTAAACTTACCCAAAGCTTATAAATAAGCTTAAACTAAGCAAACCCAATGAGCCATCCCAAATTGCTCATTCATCCATATGCTTTATCCAACAGTAACTTTGTCTTTTGAATTTTTTTGAATTTTTCCTAGATTTTTGATTAATAGTTTTAAAAACAGTTTGAAAGAAGTATTTATAGCTTATATGACTTATAATCTCTTAAGGATATTAAACAAACAGTAACACATCAAACTCACTTCTCATTAATCTTTAAATAAGAAAGTACATAAAAGTTTTAAAACTGAAAAGAAATTACACACTAAGATTTTTTTAAACACTAAAAACTACTTGGTTGCCACAATGGGCTTACATTGCTTAAATAGTAAAAAACGACTAGGGTTTTGCACTTGGTCTCTTGTCTTCTTGCAGGTGTGTTTCTTTGTAGACACACAATTGAAGTGTGTTTATTGTGAGAGTGTAGACAGCATTGATCTTGGCCCTTCATTCCCCTTGGCGCCCAAGTCGAATATTTTCAACCCTTGATGATTTTTGGTGGGAGTTTGGATTGCCAACATGGCAAAAGCCATGTGGGGGGTGGGGTTATGGATGGTGAAAGGTTTGGAGTATGTGGGAAGTCAACCGAGGAGGAAAATGACAAGTTGTGGGGTTATGGAGTTGGCGGGAAAATTGAAGAAGATATACAGTAGTTTTGAAAAGTTGGGGTGAGGGTTTGGGAGTTTAACACAATTCGTCCCTCATGGTGATAAGGGGTGTTGCACCACACGTCCTTGTGGTGTTAATATCTTTGAGGACTTGGCAATATACCCCCCTGAGGGTTATGATTGGAGTTGCACCACACGTCCTTGTGGTGTTAATATCTTTTCTATTGGCAGCTTTGCCCCTTGTGGTTTAACTTTGCCAAATTGGCAGAATGGGCCCTTCTCTTTCTTTTCTTCTTTCTCCTCTTTAAATAAGTTTAGGGACTTAACAAGTTTAGTCCCTAAACTTGTTTTTCTTGACTTTTTGGCTTCGGGTTTGTCGGGGTTGACTTTTCTACACTTGGGCTTGGACTTTGACTTTGTCTTTTTCCTGCTTTTCCATTCCGTGTCCGGTTTTGTCGTTTTGGCTTCGTTTTTCGTCCTTTTCTTAGATATCCGTTCCTGCACAACACAATTAGCAAAACAAGCATATATTTGGCATTTTAAGTCCGTTTTTGGTTATTTTAGCTCGTTTTTAAAGGTAAAAGGTATGTGTAATTAAACACATACCAAATTCCAACTAACTTTAACTATTGGAATCTTACTGCTAATAACTTTGCTTACCCACACAAATATACGAATAACAACTTAACAACTATAAACGAAGAGAAACATCCAACTACATGAACCTCGCCCGTCCTCGAGGAAATTCCTCAAAAACCTTAAGTTGTGTAATAACGTGATTCATATCTTAATCCCGCAACTCATCAAATAAGAATTGTTTTGAAATTAAGATATGAGTTGATACAAGCTCAACGTCCTAAAAAAAATTCATCGCGATTTCAGGTTTACTCGTAATTTTAACACCACTCAAATAACTCCCAATACTCAGCTCATCGGGCAATCTTAACCGAAAAGCTACAGGGCCAATCCTTTCAAGAATCTCAAATGGTCCTATATACCTAGGTGCTAACTCACCTTTCTTATCAAAACGTACTACACCTTTCCAAGGTGAGACTTTCATCATAACATGATCACCAACACTAAACCCTAAAAGTTTTATTTCTACTATCAACTTAACTCTCTTGACGATCTTTGGCTTCCTTAGGCCTTTCCTAAATCACGACTACCTTAGTCGTCTCTTGCTCTAACTCAAGTCTAATCATCTTACTTTCTCCAATCTCATCCTATAAATCAGGCGACCTACCTCTTCTTCCATACAATACCTCTAATGAAAACACCTCGAATACTCGAATGATAACTATCTTTGTAGGAAAACTTACCTCACAAAAAGTGAGTATCCTAACTACTACCAAATTTCTTACACAAGCTCTAAACATATTTTCCAATGTCTAAAAAGTACGCTCACTCTGACCATCAGTCTATGGATGGTAGGCAGTACTCATATCTACTTGTGTTCTTAACGACTTCTACATTCATTTCTAAAACCTTAATATACATTCCATATTTACCAGGAATGATCGACACGTGCACTCCATGCCTTACAACTGTCTCATCTACATACAACCTTGCCAACTACTCCATCTTATATTCTTTTCGTATTGCTAGAAAATGGGATAACTTAGTCAGTCTATCGACTATCACCCAAATCGCATCGCATCCACTACTCGATCTTGATAACTTAGATTTACTATCCATAGTTAATCTTTCCTTTTCCACTTCCAATCGGGTATCTCAGGTTGTAGTAACAACCTGAAGACCTTTGATGCTCATCTTCTACTTCTAATCGCGCTTAATACTTACTAACACCACCAGCTATATCCTTCCTCATACTCGGCCACCAATTCGTATACCTAAGATCATATTACATCTTACTCACTCCAGGACAAACAGAATACTTCGTCGCATGCGCCTCCTCCATAATCAAAGTCCTTACATCGCCTACCATAAGAATCCAAATTCTATCCAAAAATTATAACCCACCACCATCTCTTTTCTCCATTTGTTAGTCCAAGCCACGCAACATCTCTGTTGACGCGTTCTCTGCTTTGGACGTCTCAACCTATACCACTAACATCTTCTCTCTAATCTCAGCTTGGATCGTCATACATATATCTCAAACTCGTCTTGGCTTCACTCCTCCCTTCCTACTTCAGCACAACAACTACTCCGGCCGTTTCCAACATGTACTTGGTCTCGCAACAACACCCCCTAAAAAAATCCCATCCATCGTCTCTACTTTCTTGCCTCAGGTTCAATCCTTCTTATTGAAAATGTTCAGAGACTTTTATGATCCTATAAGATCACACTCTATATCTCGTACACGACAAAGCCTCAACACTTTAAGCACAAAACCATCACGCCTATTCCATAACTTGATCAGTCTTCTTCACATGAATCTCTAGTTGTCGCGTCGTATAAGCAATCACATTCTCTCTTCGTCTAAGCAAGAATCCTAACCCTTGCTCCACGCATCACTATGAAATTGTCTAATCCTTCCTGTAATGTCAAGATCGGCTCATTACCCATATTGTTCCTACAAGTTTCGAAAAGATTCCTCTGCACTCCACTTCGACCTTGTTGGGCTTCACATGACACTTCTCTTTCTTTAGCAGCTCCAAATTCATCTTCAAATACGACTCGTGCTCCTTCTTAGACTTCGTGTAGACCTAAATGTCGTCATTAAACATGATGACAACTTGCTTATAAACGGCTAGCACACCCGATTCATTATGTCTATGAAAATCACTAGTGCATTGGTCAACCATAAAAGAAAAAAATCAAGCCAAAACGGACAAAACCGAGCACGGAATGGAAAGAGCGTGAAAAAGTCAAAGTCATAGTCAAAGTCAAAGTCAAAAAGTCAACATGTCAAAGATGAAGCCGAATCCGAAGATATCTTAAATGGGCCAACCCGTACCCATTTAATGGGCCGGGTCAGCCCATTAAACCTTCATTTATAAAGACTTATAAGTCTTATAGTCCAAAACCCTTTATAACTTTACCCGGCCCAAAACCAAACAAATGAGCCAAAACACATTTAACAGCCTGTTAGCCCCATTACCCTTTAACCCTTATATTGTTAATCCTTAAGGACTAACAGTGCTAGTCCTTAAGGACTAACAAGGTTAGCCCCTACACCTTTTCACCCTTTGCACCCATCATCCTTTTCCCCCTAACCCCGTCACAAAATTAAACCAAGCAGTACCCCACTCCTATTTTCCATCTAAACCCACTATTCATCATCCCTGTCCCTTTCCATCCCTGCTACCAAACAAAAACATCACTCTTCCTTCACCCCACACTTAACCCTAGATCATATCACTCCAAAAACACCTTGGCAATCCCTCAACGATTGATTAGACAAACCAAAATGAAGGGCTTAGATGTTAAGACATGGTGAACATGATTTTTGGATGGCTAGGATGGAAGCTTTAAAGCTCCTCTCACAACAAAAACACAACAAGCACAGCTTAAGACTTGTGTTCCTCTATAAATAGGCTAGGTTTATTTCATAAGTAGTGGTAACTTAGGAGTAGTGTAATCTAGTTTTAGTAGTCTTTTAATAGCTTTTCTTTAATGTATTTTTAGCTTATTTACTTCAGCTTATTATACTTTTTGAAAGCCTTGTACTCTTTTTAAGTTTTAATGAAATTTAAGTTTTTATGTTTAAAAAGCTTTGTCTAAATTTTTATGTTACATTATGTTTAAAATTTTTTGTTAAGCTCTCTTAAGTTCTTATTTGCTTATTTAAACCATCTTACTTAAGCTATATTAACTTTACCATAGTTTATATAGCTTAAGTCCTTTTTCACTAAAAAATTCACTCAAAAGCTCTTTTGGGAAGATAAGCTAGAAAGGGAAGGGCTTATTGCTTTTTACTAGCTTGTTTTAAACAAGCTAGAGCTTGTAGACCAGCTCTCTTTTGAGCATGTTTGCCCTGTTTTGAGCAAGGGCCTTTGTAAGTTTTATATTTTCAAGTTTTAGTCTAAAACTGCTTATTGCTTATATAGAGCTTATTTATTGTTTAAATCTGCTTATTGTTGCTTATATGTACTTATTAATCTTAATATTGATTAATGTGTCTAGTTTTTAGTTTAAAATAGTTTAGCTTAAGTTTTAGTTCAAACTGCCTTTTGAATGCTTTAAAACTGCTTATTTATCTTTAGCTTTATTAAGTGCTTATATGTCTTAGATAATTGCTTATTTGTGTTTGAAATGCTTGTTACATAATTTGTTTTAAGTTTCCAAGGCTTTTCATAATCTGTTTTAAGCCTAAAAATAGTTTTTAAGAAAATAAAGGGGTGTTTGGCACAAACAGTATTAACATGAGTTGATACTGCTTGGGCCATTTTGGCTATTAAGTCAAATTATACTAGCTTAAATTTAGTCTTTAAGTCAGTTTTTATAGTTTAAATTTAAAAATTTAAGTTCAATATAGCTTTAGCTTAAAACTGTGAAATTCTAGTTTGATAGAATAGCTTATTTTGCCTAGACATTTAATAACAGGTATTGGTGTTTAATTTATGCTTGTTTAGAGTCCTTAAGACAGTAGAAAAGGGTTAGAATAGGAATGTAGTTGTCAACTTTGTTTTAGTCCAAATCTGTCAAAGCCTCTAAGCCTTCTATCAAAGTTAAAAGTTCAATTTTTAAGTGCAAATTAGAATAGGTTAAGTGTTATTTTAGGATCTTAGTTTGTTAGTATAAGATTATTAGACATCAATCTTCATCTGTTTTTAGTTTTTAAGTTTTAAAAGTAGCTTATACTAGCTTATTTTTAGGGCTGCAAAAGCCATTTTGTCCTTTTAAAATCTTTGAAAAAAAACCAAAATCATAGTGTACTCAGCTTTTTCATAAGCCTTTTTCATGGCTTATCTGAATTTCAAACTCCTTTTTCTTTGATGATTATTGTAGCTTATAAGATAACCTTGATTTGTATATAAGCCATTAAGCCATAAGGATAGCTTATGGCTTTTAAAAATTGGCTTAAAAGTAGAAAGTTAGCCTTTGTAAACTGTTTTATATATTCAAACTGTCCTAGTAGATTTTTATTACTTTTTTGTTTATTTGTTGAGCTTATTTTGAATCCTTAGTGCTTATTAGTTTAGCTTAGGGTCTGTTTTATTTAGCTTAATTGATTTTAGTTGCTTATTTAGTCCAAAAAAGCCAAAAGTATGTTTTAGCTTAATGACACTTAGCTTAATACCTAAACTGCCATTTTGTTTATACTTAATCTAACTTATTAATAAGTTCTGTCAATAGTGTCTTTATTAAAGTAGCTTATTTTTAGCTTAAGTTTAGTTTTCAAAAAGAAAATTTTCAAAAAAAATATGTTTTCAAAAAGAGGGGTCACATGGGTCGAACCTGTGACCTCCCCCTTTCTATAGCCAAGGTCTCAACACACACCACACATGCCAACTGCCCTGGGGTTTTTTCCATTTTTTACTTCACACTATTTAATTATTATACACCTTTTCAATTTTTAGCTTATTTGCTTCTTTGAATTTTCTGGGCTTATTTATAAGCTTAATTTTCCAGTTCTTATTTTTCTTTGATTCTTCATAGTGTAAGGTACTTTCCCTAATTTTTCTAGAATTTTAATAATTAGTCTTCTACTTTTAATAATTAATTTAGATTAAAAGCGTTTTTAATTCATAATAAATAAAATAAAAGTCAAAAAAATATAATTCTTTTTTCTAAAATTTTCTTTTATCATTTAGGACATATAAAAATTAAATTTGCGTTTGTAGGGTTAAAATTTCATAATTTAGGTTTTTAAGTCGCGTTTTTACGTTTCCGTTATCGTTTTTAATTCGTAGTTGCTTTCGTTTTTAGTTTAGCTTCCCTTTAATTACTTTTTCCCGTAGAATTAGAAAACCAAATCTACTTTGTGATTATTCAAGCATAAATTCTCAAACGATACTCGATTTTCAAATTCGCACCTCATCGGGAAACGACCAAGGAAGGTTTTTTAGGATTTTGCTTTGGTCAAAAGTAATTTCCCTTCTAAAAGCCTTACGGAATTCTTATTATTGATATTTTGGGACTACTTATTATATATTTATATTTATATTATATATATAGTAAGAAATCTTTGTGATCAAACCCAAAAAGGCATAGCCGTAAACTCATAGTGTCCATAACGCATCCTAAAAGCAGTCTTTGGAATTTCATCTTCGTGCACCCTTATTTGGTGACAGTCCGAATAAAGATCTATCTTACTCAACTCGCAATAATTTATGCACATCCTAAACGACCCATCCTACGTATTGACAAGTAATACATGTGCTTCCCTCATAGCGAATAACTAGGTCGGTTAAAACCTTTACCTTGCAGCTCTTGCAATTATTCCAACTTTTTCATCTCCGTAGGCGCCAAACGACACGGGCCTTCGCAATCAGTGCGCTCCTTTTACTAACTCTATACGAAATTCTACTTCACGCCGAGGGGTAAACCTATTAAATCCTTAGATAACACTTTGAGGAACTCACATACTACATGTATATCACATAATTTCGACTCATCTACTTTGGTACTCCTATGAGACCTCGCATTCACATTAGTTCGTTTCCCCACGAACCTCCAGGACCTTCAAATCCACCAAAGGCATTTTAACCATCTCCTAATGGCATACTTTCTCAGCCTTATACTTCACAACTAATTATCTCATACGACTATATCAACCCTCTCATAACCAACGTTACTAGATCTATAGTGAAACGAGAATCTTCTAATTCTAACTACTTAACTCATCCGTTTCACTACCTCAATCACATAGGCACAACTCAAAAGATGTGAACTAACATCAATTCTAAGATCACATAATACGGACATCAAACGAATTTAAAGGACCACGGTAAATCGAATAGGGTAATGCACGAATATCGAACCAACTATGAACAAATACCAAGACTTTACAAGTACCAATTTTTGGAAAAAATTCAAAAATCACAAAAACTCAAAGGAAAATCAAACCGAATGTATGTAATGATAAGAAAAAAACAAACCATCGACACAACAAACGTACCATCGACGCATGAGACACCTATTGAATAACACCACGTATCACGACCTATAAATAAAAGGATATGAACCTTGTACAAAAATTTGATTTTTTTTACCCGCGAGAATTATCTTCCATAACTTTATATCAGTCATTTTTAGAACAGTAGAATCATATTAGTTAATAATGTAAATCATTTAAAAAAATAATTTTAAATGAAATTGTCATAAACTTATTTTAAATATAGTCTTCATAAAAAGATCAAGGGATGGCTGTCACACCCCCAGACGGGGCCTGGTCAGAATACGTGTTCGAGGGCGTGACGTCATAACAATCGAAACACAAAGCAATAAAGAACAACCACTAATCATGGACGTTTAAAAAAAAGTGTACTCGTTGCATAAAGAAAATTTATTTAAGTTTTACAACCGGTCATAAGAAAGTTAAATGTTACGGAAGCATAACAAAGTTTGACAATGACAACGAGTATGTAAATAGATAAGTCTTGAAATTAGCGAAGTCACATAACACATAGACTCCATTTAGCATCAAGAATCAAGCCAAGCTAAGCACCTGAGAAAACATGTTTAAAACGTCAACATAATGTTGGTGAATTCATAGGTTTAAGTTAATATAAGAGTGGACCACAAGATTTCAAAACGTATGCGACTACTATAACAAATACAGCATCACATAAAAAGTATTTATTGTTACGCTAAGCTTATGACACCGATGCTAATAACAACAAGGCATATCATATCATGCCACATAGTATTCCTGCCCTAACTGGTGTCCCAAACCAAAGACCACCACAACGCACATCGACATGACATATATCTGTTTGTTCTTCGTTAAGTGGAACAAAGCAGATAGGGATAATAGTCTCAATAGATCTATTTATTCATTCGTGCTCACTTAACCAATCCAATTGGCCATATGTGACTAATGGTTCATGATAGTTCGGGCAATAGTGGTTTGTAAGCAAACTTAGGCAACACATAAACATGTAAAACTCAAGTTAAGAACTTGTGTCCAAATTTTAAAAGCAAACAATGTTTCTCATCCCAAAGTATAAAGCATTTGTAAATCGGTAAAAATGTGGGGCTATGAACTCACCTTAAGCAAGTGGTGAATCGATAATCAACGAAGAATAAATAAAGCCGACGGATCCTACACGCGACCTAAAAAAATGACGCGTCTTAGGAAAACGAAAGATAACCGAAACTTGTACGATACGCTTTCAAGAGAAAAGACGTCCATGTGTGTTTGTGCTTTAGTTTATTTAATAAAGTATGACTAAATAAAATTATAGAGTTTTTTTCGTTAAGTTCCGACGTTTATCCGAAAATTGCCATTTTTAGTAACTTTCTATTTTGGGTAAGTTTTTAGTTTCAGGACGTTAATACCGTCCCCTATAAAGTAATATATCCATTTTTCCTAAACGCACTATCTCGACCTAAATGCTTAACTCATATGCTCAATTAACTAATATGTGCTAAAATATATCATTTTTAGAAACCCTACATTTTTGTTAGTCTTGACATCACATAAATATGTTCATGACATTTCTAAAGTTTCTAATTAATATCTTAAGGTTTCTATATGTTTCGTGAAGGTTTTAAAAGCTCAAATAAGCCTAAAAGTGTCCGTAAACATTATTTTTTAATCCCAACAGCAACTACATTATTTGTTTTTCCAAAAAGTGTTTCAAAATTCATTTCGCCATAACTTGGCCGTTTAAAGTCCGTTTTTAGTGTTTAATATACGGAAATCTATCTAAACGAAACGAGCTATCTGAAAACTACTTTTTCAACTATTGAAACCATTTTTAAGTGTCCTACAACCTCATTTACATTTTCAATCAGCAACTCATATTTTCGAAAATGTACTATAGACTTAACCATAGACTCAACCATAAGACCGCCATAGTGTCTAGTCTAACCTAACTTCCTTTTCGCCAAAACATACCAACAAAACCACTCTTAATCTATCCTAACCTCATCATATCTATTGTTGCAAACCACATTGTTATCCCATGAATTTAATCCATTACACAACACTAATCTTTACCAATATGCTAGAAAATAAGAAGAAAACTTAGAGAGAGAAAGTAGAGAGAGAAAACAAGAAAGGAAGATTAGATTAAAGAATTGGTGGATTACAATTGTGATATGAAAATGTAAACCATCTCCCTTCTCCATGTGTGGTGAAGGGATATTTTATACAGCATGCCTCCTGTGCTATCTTGGCATCTTGGGCTTTCTAAAACGGTCCCGGTGGGCTTGGTCTTATCTTGGGCTTTTGAGACCCGAACACAGAACAATATTAGATTTACTATACAAGCCCATTGAACCAGACTAGCCTATTACATTACAAGACCTAATTTGACTTTCTAAGTTCGATACATTCTTGTTGACTTAATATAAATAAGGTATCATCTCCCCATGTTGAGTCTCTTTCTTCAAATACATCATCTGTACCACCTGATGACATGAAGGTCATGACATTTGAGGGTTTTGCTTTGCCTTGTTTTGGTCTTATCTTGTTTGTAATGGCTTTGTTAATCCCATGCTTTGTGATCCTTGATTTTGAACCTTTATCTTTTGACTTTGAAGTTCTTGGAGATTCGTTATATTGCATTCATTCTCCTGCTTTTGAACTCATCTGGATTTGTCTTCCTTGATCAACTTGTGTCGGATCTTGACCTACATGCTCATTACTTGTTACATTCTTGTTTGACTTTTTGATTATAAGTATAACATTCTCCCCATTGATTGGATTCTTTTTTTGACTTTGAGGCTTTTTGATGTGGGAAAGATTAGAATCAACGATCTTGATGTTGAATGATTGACTTTTAAAGCATTGTGTTATGAGCATGTGGGTTTATGAATTTGAACTTCGCTGGATGGATGAGGCACGGCCGGCAAACACCGTCGTCTTATCCTGAAATAAAACAGTTAGCAATAAAAGATGAATATGACTTTGTCATTCATCTTGAGTACGGTTGCATTAACCTCTGGTTTCCTGTTATATAGTATAAATACTATACCTTGTGATCAGGTAAAGATTACAAAAGAATCTCCTTGACTGGTGTTTTCCAGTTCAAAAGCGTAGGATCTTCTAACACTTATGTATCTGATTTCCACCATTGCTGCTAGTTCTCATTATCGGAACGTCTCAAAGCAGACAACACGATAAGAGTAAATCAGATAGTTACTATCTTTCTAATTTAGTCGTTCAATTCATTTAGGAACAAAATTGATATCAGTTATCCAAGTCGATTTAATATTAGAATCATTTCAAGTCACTACCAAGAGGCTTATTTGAGTGTTGGCTCAAGCAGGATTTCCATCTAAACTGGTGAATACTCAAGTATCACTCGGATGTTCATGGCAAGATCACTCAAGGATAATGACGTAGGATCTCTTTGTTACAACTTGTGAAAATTTGCGGTGTTCAACAAGTGTATTTTGACATTGTGTCCTAATGAGATTTATAATTTGATCTCTTTTTGGCTCTAGACTCGATTTAAGCACTCTTTGGTTTTTAGTATTCGGAGGCTTGGAGCAGACTGCCAACCTATTCAATTATCAACAATTCAGAGTGATGATGTCAATAGATAATCGTGTGTTCTCCGTGACCAATTGAGGAAATGTTTTCTTTTGAGAGAAACCTGAATGGCTGGGAAGGGTTGTGCATTGCATCACTGGGTCCATGATGTCGTCTTCAATATCAACAATCATCTTTGTGATTTGATAGATTATTGTATAGACTCTGGTTTCTTCCTAAGTTGTGTTTGTAGGAGCAGCATCTTTCTTTTACACCTTTTTCATACATTTCTTTTTCATTCTTCAACCCTTTCAATGCTTACCAAGACGTCATTACTAAAACCTTGTTGTGATTGTTCCAGTGTTAGCTCAATCTTTGTCTGGGCATTTTTTCCCTTTTATCTTTTCTTTCATTCATACCTTAGGATCGCCTATTTCTAACTATGGAGTGTCCTTGGGTAGATCCCTCCGGTTCTGGTTGGATCATAGGACTAATATAACCTAACCACCTTATGACTTTAGAATCGTCATGAATTAATAGGTTGTTGGTTATAGAGACTCGAACATTAAATCCTATTTTTGACATTGTTGTTTTCAAATACTCCCCTACACATGGTGCTTCGGGATTCAAAAATTGTTTAGCAAATGAAGGAAAAAGAGTGTTGCACTTAGAGTCTTAAGATCACATTCGTCTCTATCCTATTTTACATTACCATTTTCTCCTTCAATTTTAAATATTAAAACACTTAGTATTTTGAAATATCAGTTGAATTAAAATTTGACTTGAAAATATTCCATGAGAGAGGAAAAAAATTATAACACGATATTGCATGAATATATTCGATCAAGCTCCCTTCAATCAATATATGTGGGATTATAATATTTATTAAAACTTGAAATGGGAATGAAATATTGTTATGTTAACCATAAATTGTTGAAAACGGAGTGAGATGCCTTAATGATCATATGTACATAATAATTAACATTATAAGTTTCCACATTTTAATTTACAATTGTGTGTTTGGTACATAAAATTGACATTTATGAGCACCGATGTTACCCAACCACATTACAAGCTTTAGTTTTTAAAAAAGCTCCCCCCTCTGAAATTGATTCACATTCAAATGACATTCTACGTACACAATTCTTTGAAAATTATTTCGAGGAAGGGAGTTTTGAAACACCTCAATTTTAACAAATATCACTTTTTATGGATAAATTACCACAAAATTATATTGTAGACAATTTTGAAATTGAAAGTTCTTTTTTGAAAATTATGTTCAACGATTTTAATTCATGTATAGAAGACTTCTTTCTATTTTAGAGTAAGCGCACTGAGGCGTACACTTCCCTGTTACATTCCGAGACTGATGTTATTGTACTGAAATGACATTAAGGGGTTTCCCAATTGAGATAATTTAGAAATGACATGTTTGAAAGCATATTTGAAAACTCCTGTGCGAACTTACATTTAAACACGACAGTGTCGGATGTTAATCTACTTTTCTAGGTATGAAATTTGTTATCGATCCAAACGAGACATGGTCGAAGAGATTTCTTTTTGAGTATTTTTGAAATTTTTTCTGATTTTTTATTTTGTTTTTCTAGGTTTTTTATTTTTCTATTTTTCTTTTTCAAAAATCTTTATACAATCAAAAATAAGAGAGGAATAATAAAAATATGTACAAATCAAAGTTTTCCATATGCAGTAGTGACAGATTTGTAGCTAGAGTTGAAGTGGTGAAGGTTCAATTAGGTTGTTGTTGACGTTTATTTGATGACAATCTGTAGTAGTGACTGGGAAGAACTTCTAAAAACAACTTGATTTTCTCCATTGAAATATCTCGTCAAAACTAAGGATCCGATATAGCAAATCAGTCTCAATTATGAGTTGTTTACATGTCTCAGTGGCTTGATGAACTTCTATTGGACCATGTGAGTTGCGGGCTTTACATTTTTGGTTTAAAGTCATTTTACATAAGGTTCGGAGGCTTGATCTGTGTGATATCAAACGTCATTTTTCTGTATCATAATCTGTGAATCCACTTTGACAATGATTTCTGAGATATCATCTTTTTCGAACCCATTCTACTGAGATTTTCCTTTTGACATTACATTAAGGTACTGCATTAAAATCAAGACTTTGTTCCTTCTGAATATTGACTTGATGTACACTGCACTTACATCCAAAGTTTGTTTGTAGGCATTAAATTATTAGAGTCTATATCTACATTATGAAAACATTGTGGAGGTTCAACTTGTCAACCTTGCTTGTGCATGAGTCATTAACTTCCTTTGGAATTCCACCTTAAGACCAACAGATTCGAAAAATTCTACACGCCGGGTTTACACCTAAGATCAATCTAGAGATGTTTTCTCATACATAGCGACGAAGTCCGTTATTAGGAGGGGGATAACCTATGTCCTGTAAAGATCTTGCTACCAGGTTTCTGAAGTATGGAATCTTTTGATTCTCACGGGTTTGTTATTTTTTGTGGTCTTATTGGATTGAGTCTTTTGCACGTTGAATTTATTCCTTCGGGAGAGTTTTGTTACTTACAAGCATCATGATTTGCATTAATGACACACTTATGACATTGTAGAACAAATTATAAGTTTTGGAATCTGAAAAAGAACTTGAAATCTTAGAGTGATCTGCTTTGGGCAACATTCGTTATCGTAACGCGACTACTCTTGATACATGCAAACTACTAGATGTTTGCATTGTTGCTCCTAGGGTTTGGTTTGCTACTTTCATCAGTAGTGGTTTGAATTCTAGCAGGGAAGAAGGCACAACTAGTTGTTGTGTTCCTATCTACTTTCTTGTTTCTTTTTCTTACTACATCTAGATCAGTGATTTTGAACCATGTCATTTGAACTAATCTTGGAATGTTCTTAGAATATTCCTAGAAGAGCTAGATGGCAATCATGTGATCAGGATTTGCAATTGGTTGGATTCTGTTTTCTTAGGTAATTAATGTTGAGTGACTGGTTTTGACAAATTCTTATTCACATCAACTTAGGAGGGCAAATCATGTTGTTTTGCCATTTGAGGCCCTTTCAGATTTATATGCTATTGGTTGTCTAACAACTGATGGGTTCTTTGTGTTGGTAACTCCGGGTTTCCCCAGACTGATGTTATCTTATCAACTTAGTATTATACATATTTCATTTTTAACTTCCTTAAGTCATTTTTTAAAGAACTATTGCAAAAAACCTTTTCCTGAATATGGTGCATTTTTATTCAAGGTTTATTAGCAAGCAAAGATGTTTGTATCTGTTCTGTAGTCTTAGATCTTCGTAATTTTATAGATTAATTACAAATCTTTATAATGATGTTACAAAGTCTCATTTTCCTTATGTAATTAGCCACTACTATGCTCTATTTCGTGTTCTTGTTATACAAGTACATCATTTTCCTTTTCAATCTTGGCTTTATTACTTGTTTCATTCATAAATTTTACACATAGTTGTTCTGATTTTTAAGATTTGATTTTGATATTGAAGTTCGTGAGAGGAATGCAATGTGCTTCCATTCTTGAAAAATCTTTTTGAAAATTGGGCAACTGTCTCTTTGAGCAAAATTTTTTCAGACTCCAAGTGATTGTTTTGTGTATTCAGTTGTCTTTGGTTATCTAAGTGATGAAATCAAGCATAGGACTTTATAACTTGACTTGTTTCAGGATATGGTTCAACCTACCTTACAACAATGTTTTAGGTTGCTCGATAAGCTGTTGGTCCTATTCAAGGATGTTGCATTCAGCATGTCATATGTACCTCAGCCATTGGGCCTCTTAGTCATTTATGGGTTCTGATTATCACTGCATCAATCATATCTGTATCAATTCCCTGACACTGTGCTGTCCATCTTGCATGTTGAGTCTGTCACTAATGTTTCTGGTTTCGGTCAACTAAATCAGCATCCAATGCTTTTAACGTATTAATCTTATTCTCTTGCGTCTGCATCTGTCTTTTTATTCACCACTTCTTTCATACTGTTTTAATGACTGTTACATATTCAGAACTGACTTCTTAAACATTACCAATAAGTGTTGGAGTAGTGATTTCTCTGAAGTGTTGAGCACCCTCGAGGTTAGTTATCAATAAAATATAGTACCTTGTCTGTCATTTGATTGTCTTAATCCAATGTTAAAACTTTGAAATCGAATGAAAACTTCGGATTGGTTGTTTACCACCCAAATGGCTCTTCCATGGGATCCATCTTCTTTGGAAGTCATCTTTGTAAGTTGCTTTTGTAGTTGTTCTCGTTGAGTAGCATTGTTCTTGTGACTTGTGAAAGTATCAACATCTTGACCAAAGAGTGACATGAATGCCCGTTTGAATCCATGTTCGATGCGAGTGCCTTTTAAGTCATCTTTTGAAAGAACTTGAAGGTGTGAATGAAGAGATCGAAAATATGCCATGCATCTTTCTTTTGCTTTTGACATCTTGTATTTGATTGCATGCACATCTTTTGTTTCAGAATTCAAGCTGCATTCCTTTACTAATTTGCTGGATGCAGTCTCTGAATTACTGTCTTCTTTCTCAGAACAAGTGTTTTGTATGACAACTAAATCAACTTTCAATGAATCAACATTCAATGCTGGAATTGGATGTGAATGATCTTCTTGTGTTTGCATCAACTTCTTTTGTTTCAACAATTGTGGAGTTCGTTGTTGATGAAGAATTAACTCAAGCATGTATTTCCCGAGGGAATCCATGTTAAAGATCATTGCATCGTAAAATGATTGAGCATCATATCTTGTATAATTCTGCATACGCGCTTTTAATTCTGAATTGAAAGCATTTTCAAACGTTGTTCTGAGTTTTGTCAAAGTAGTCTTGCAATCAGTCTGAGAAATTATTTCTTTGGTAAGATGATTTTCTAGTAAATCCAAGTCTTGAGAGAATGTTCTCTTGAAGATATGCATGTTACCAAAATCTTGTAAAGTTTCTATGAGAAACTTGAGTTGTGACTGAATTGCTCGAAGACTGTTCATGCATTTAATTCTTAAAAGTTGTGTCTTCTTTTGAACTTTAGAAATTGAACAAGAAGAAACTGTGTCATTCTGAAGAACACTTGATGTTTGAGTTTGCATATTGGTATTTGACATTTTGATGAAGTTGTGAATGGATATCGGATCTTAAGTGTTATGAAGTGATGATTGTATTGTTGTGTGGGAGAATGCAATTAACTTCCACGGGATTTTACAACTCTATGATTAAAACCGAGAATAAAATGAATTTCAATTCGGGATTTTGCAAAATCAATAGAAGAAAACCGTGAAAGTATAATTGAATTTGAAGTTAAGGTTGATTATAAGGTTTGTTTATGTTAATTGATTGTATGTTAAGTCCAAAATGAAGTTCTAAGTCCTTGAGGTTTGTTGTCTAAAAAAGGTCAAAGTATAGCAAGTCTCAACGAAGAACGATTGTCAAATCTCAACCAAGAATGTTTGACAAATCTCAATAGGCAAATCTCAGTCTTTTAGACAAAACGCAATGACTTCTAGACAAAACGCAAGATTTGTTGAGATTTGGGCAGCATAACGTTTAGATTTGTTATAAAAAAGGGTCTTCAATGAGGCAAAACGCAAGAGCAAAACGCAGTGTCTTGAGGCAAAACGCAACGAATGAAGCAAAACGCAGTGTCTTGAGGCAAAACGCAACGAATGAAGCAAAACGCAGTGTCTTGAGGCAAAACGCAACGAATGAAGCAAAACGCAGTGTCTTGAGGCAAAACGCAACGAATGAAGCAAAACGCAATGTCTTGAGGCAAAATGCAACGAATGAAGCAAAACGCAGTGTCTTGAGGCAAAACGCAACGAATGAAGCAAAACGCAGTGTCTTGAGGCAAAACGCAACGAATGAAGCAAAACGCAGTGTCTTGAGGCAAAACACAACGAATGAAGCAAAACGCAGTGTCTTGAGGCAAAACGCAACGAATGAAGCAAAACACAGTGTCTTGAGGCAAAACGCAACAAATGAAGCAAAACGCAGTGAAGAACACCCCTTGAGTTAGTCAAAACGCAGTCAAGAAAAAATCACTAAACTTTCTTGAAAACTGCGGAATGATGTTAAAACCACCTAGTAATGATGCAAGGGATAGTTCTAAGCCCGAAAGTATAAATCTTTAACACCTTTAACCACAAACAAAGATCAACGTTTGATTTTTTTCTTGCTATTTTTCGAACCAAAAAAAATAACCAACAAACCACATGAATTTCACACAAAACAAACACTTAACACCCCCTTAGCTCTGGTACCACATGATATCCCAAGAATTTTAATCCATTACTCAACAATAATCTTTACTAATATGCTAGAAAAAAATAAGAAAACTTAGAGAGAGAAAGTAGAGAGAGAAACAAGAAAGGAAGATTAGATTAGAGAATTGGTGGATTACAAGTGAATGAAAATGTAACCAACACCCTCTCCATGTGTAAAGAGGGTTATATTTATACCCATGCCTTGCTAGGTGGCGTATGGGCTTGTAACTTAGGCTGGGCTTGGCATAACTTAGGCTTTGAGCCCGAAACACGGACAATATTAGATTACAATCCAAGCCCGTTGAACCCGACTAGCCTATTACAATACAAGACCTAGTTTGACTTTCTAAGACTGATAACATTCTTGTTTGACTTGATATAATTAAGGCTAACAGATGGAGAAATGGAAAGTGAACCAGATGTCCACTCGGGTGAAGGTGGTGTCTGTACAGGTGGTGCTGGTGGTGGCAAATCAGGAATATCAATATAAATCATACCGTCCTCCGGGTATCTCTATGTGGTAAGTGTGGGCTGTCTAAATGTTGACACCCTCTCAGGTCTCTCGGACTCTGGTGCCGATCTAAAACCTTGTCTGGTCTCAAACGTACTATATACATCACCCTCCTCTAATTCTAACTCTTGGCGCCTCAACGCTCTATACCTAAGTCCTAATGGTATACTCACAGTCGTCCCCATAATCGGAGCTGCCTGCTGCTGACCCCCAGGTACAGCCTCCTCCTCCTCCTCTAGACCAAGTCCATCACTCTCTACACTATGTATCTCGTCCTCTATAACACGACTCTTATCATCCCTACCATGACTCTTATCATCTAAATCATAACCCTCATCATCCATACCAGGGCCCTCGACCCCCGTAGTAAGACCCTCGTCCTTTGCAGCAGGATCCTCATCCTTTGCCGTAGGACCCTCATCCTATGGGTCCTCACTCACACTGTCAGAATCCATACTCTCCTCTATCTCCTCATCCTCCTCCTCGCTATCCTCTACTAACTCAAACGTACCACGATAACACTTCCTCAAAGGAAGGTCTGGTGGCGACACAGATGGTGAACTCTCGCAAGAGGACCAAAACCTCTTACGGAGCGCGGACTCAGACATAGCTGCCACCTTTTCCAAACTGGCAGAGAGGCCCGATGACATCGCATGTGGAATGCGCACAGCCATACGTGTGGTACTGCGAAGAATGGGAACCGAAATGGGTAGGGTACTCTCATATAGTCGTACGGGTGGTGCTATAGTGAGGGGTGACTCAGGTGTCTCAGTATCAGTGGGGTCCTCGAAAGGCCCAAACTCAGTGTTCGTCCCATCCAAATAAGCCTGCCTAATGGCCTCATAGGGATCCTCAGGAAGTGGCATGGGCACTCGGGAGCTCTGAGCTCCGTCAGCCTGGGGGAACTCTCCGGGTTAACAAACACTTGGGTAGACATCCTGTGATAACACGGTAAAAGGGTATAAGTAAAAAATATTTTTATCCAAATTATCAGCATCATTATTGCTTACAT